>BQNB010007727.1:0-88869 GCA_026074375.1 Tanacetum coccineum | reverse complement strand
AAATACACCCTTATAGGGCTGCCCAAAACCAAACACACCCTTATGGCGGCAAGACATCAAACCAAACACCCTTATAAGTTGAAAATAACAAGCAAACCAAACACCCCGGTTTGGCAGTAGAACGCAGAAACAAACACCCCTTTCGGGTTGTTAAATCGCAGCAAACAAACACCCCTTTGGGGCTACTGTCCACCGAACCAAATGCACCCTTGTGGCTGTTTTACACAGCCAAACGCACCCTTGTGGCTTGTTTATAAAACCAAAAGCACTCTTTTTAGTAAAGCCAAACGCACTCCTTCGGTGCGGCTGCCACACAAACGCACCCTATGTGGGTGGTTTTAAAATCCAAACGCAATCTTATTGTTGTTATTCACAGAACCAAACGCCCCTGTTTGGGGCTACTGTCCAGCGAAACAAACACCCCTTGGTGCTGTTAAACGCAACCCAAACGCAACTAGTGGTGCTTTTATTTAAAAACCAAACATACCCTTTGCCGTTTTTAAAAGAAAACGAACGCACCCTAATGGTGTTAGAACCAAAACCAAACGCACCCTAGGTGCATAAACCAACCAAGACTCAAAAGTATGTAGTGAAGGTGGTGTTGGTATGGCGGATGCTGTGCCGCGGCTGAGAAAACCAAACGCACCCTTTCTGACTTTGTCAAACAACGCACCCTCGCTGCGGTGGTTGTCTCGGTTGGAGAAGGTGGCGAGGGTGATGGTGCAGTGGAGATGGAAGTGGTGGCGGGGAGTTGGTGTCGAGGTGATGAAGGTGACGTGAGGATGATGTATGGCGAGGTGGTGTGGAGAGGGAGAAGGTAGTGTGTCGGCTGTTGGCCGGAGTTGGGGTGGTCGAAAATCTTGCCAGAAAAGATGGGTGCGCCGGAAAACCTAAGGGAGGGAGGAGATGTATGTGTGTGGCTAGGGTAAAAATGAAGAAAACCCTAATGCTATTGAATATATATGGAAACTAGAAAATCAAAGTGTCAAGTATATAATAGTCTAGGGAGGGTTCGGGTAAATATAACTACAGGGACCAAGAGTGTAATTTTTTGTTAATTTATGGTTCGGGACACGTTTAGGCAAGTTAACGATTGATTAAAAATACGAAAATTACACCGTTGCGTTCCAACTAATTTTTCCCATAAAAATGAGTATTTACACGACTGTATTTCAAAAATGTTTTATAAAGTCATTTAAAATATCTATTATTCATTTGTGTAGTCACCGGGTATCACGGGCAAGCTTTGACCGTAAAAAAATAAAACTTTATTTTGAACATTCGCGTCTTTAAATAAACTCTTTTGGATAAAATATTAAATAATTTGTTAAATACTTTTATTTAATAAAAAGTGATAATTAAATATAAATTTAATTACTTTTGGGTCGGTACGAGTTGTGTTCAAAATTTTGTGAGGCTATTTTAGTCATGGTTTCAAGTCTCGGGTAAAACTGAAAAGTGTTGGTATATTCGTTTTACATCAAATTGCTTTAGAGTCCGGGTTGTGAAAAAGATGATTTAGCGGGTCGTTTTTTATAAGTCAACTTAAAATAATATTTATCTTCTCGTTTTCAAGTCAAATAAGTTTGAAAAACAAAATTTGTAAATGAGAGATAATAATAAAAATTATGATTTGTTATTTAAATACGTTTCAAAAATTTACCGGCTACGCGGTATCCGTTTTTGTATTGACCGTAAAAAGGTCAAAGTTCAAGTCGGAACCAAAAAGTCAAAAGGTAAAATAGTAATTTAAGTCTTATAATTTGCGGGTGTGACAATTACTCTACACCTTAAAAAAGAATCCCGTCCCGGGATTTGATTTTTGTTAACCGATTGTGTGATCAAGAAAGGATTTAAGATTTAACAAACCCGTTTTAAAACATGGTGTTGATAACTTTATTCAGTAAAATTTGACGTTTCGACACTTCTCATATACAGAAATTTTAAATAAGTTTGACCAGGATATATAATCCAACCCATCAAAATAGGTATTTTAGAAAAATACCATTACGAGTTTTATGATTGATATAAACGCGTTATATAAAAAAAATCTCTTAAGGGTGAAAATATCAAAGGGGGAAAGTGTAGGCGCGTGGGTATGCCTGTATAAGGATTTCAAATGTTTAAAGGCAGAGTCTGGTTGCTGATGTTCGTACGGTTCGGTGATCAACATCGGACGAGGCTAATGAATGTAAGTATTCAACTTACTTAGGAAGCACGAGGATGAATCATGGCTCAACACACCACAAGCGAACGATGCGAACAAAGTATAACCGAACGGCTCTATTTGCGACATAATAAATAGACGCGCCGTAGAACGAGAAATAATAATAATAACGGAACGTTGCACACAACGTTCAATAACGAAATAGACAACCATATATGTTTGTGCTTTAGTTCAGTCAACAAAATTTGTGTCTTTACGACTTATTAAATTTGTAAAGATGTTACGACGTTCTTACGAAAAGTTACTATTTATAGAAAGTTTTCATTTTAGGAAAGTTTTAATTTCTGGACGTTAATAGCATCCCCTAATTTAATCGTTTCTATATCTCCAAAAACGAACTATTGAAACCCTATCGTCTAACCAAAACACTTAGCTTGCTAAATATATATATAAAATGTTGCTATATTTAGAAATGACCAACGGCAACGACTTATCATTTTTAGAAAAATTCCTAAACCTTCGTTTTGATATTAAGAAGCTCCACAAATATTTTCAAAAACTTTCGACACTTAATAAACCTTTCGAGACATTTTTAAACGTCCGTTTTACCCTCATTTAAAACTCGGACCAACAACTATATTTTTATAAATCACCCATGGACTTGACCATAATGCCACAATATTTTCCAAACTATCCAAAATTCTTTTACGCCAAAACCAATCAACAAAATTCACTATAATTCAAGCATAACCTTATCGCCATCTTTGTTGCAACTCACAATTCTCACATCCTCTCAACAAGAACAATTTATATATCCGAAATCATCAAAAATCTTTATTAAAATATTTATTCATTTTATTCATTAAAAAAATCATAGCACAAACATATGGAGTCGTGAATCAAAAGTATAAGAATACACAGCAACAATAACTATAACAAACGGTGATGGGATGCGGAGAGTGGACATTTTGAGAAACAATATCCCCAGAATAAAGGTCAACAAATGGGAGGAGCTCACGGGAAAAGTAATAACTTAAGAATGAGATAGGGTAGTTCAAGCGAGGCCTTAAGATTCTGCTGAGTGGTAAGACACGATCGTGTTTCGAGATCTTTTTAAAGGATTTCCAGCGATTTAACGGGTTCGAGTTCATATTCATGAACTTTCAGTTGGTAGTAGCTAGTCCTTAGGTCGATTTTTGAGTAGACGCTACATCCTCGTAGTTGATCGAAAAGATCATCTATACTAGATAACGGGTAACGGTTAGCTTGTTAAATTCTCGGCTTGTCAGTGTACATCCTGAAGGATCCATCCTTCCTTTTGACGAACAATATCGAAGCTCTCCAGGGTGAGGAACTCGGTCTTACAATTCCTTTTGAGACGACGTACTACGCCGGAGTCGGTCAACTCTCTTTCTCTCAACACATAACGTGCCTCCGAGTCTCAAGTTATTCCGCTCCAACGTACCAATCCTATCAACAACTCTGTTTACTAGTAACTATCGATGCATCTCCATCACTCCTATTGCTTCAACTTCAGGTCCATCAAAAGTTTTGTCGATACGAGAATCTCATAATTTATGTGAGTCTAACTCACAAAAAGGTAAGTATATTGAAGGAAATCTCCTAGTTCTCTTGGTTATAATCCAATTAGAGCGATAAGTCCGGTACGTTCTAAATTCTTACAATCCATAATTATCGCGACTACAAGAAGTAGGATTCGGTCTCACGGCCAAGGGTATGGTTTCTCTATATACCAAGGTTGAAGAAAATCTGCTTAGTTATGATTCTTACGAATACAAATACACGTGACCGACACGACTCATGAATACGCACGCAAAACATTAATAAAATACAGGTACAATATAATCTCGTTAACAATGTAGAGGAAGAAAAGAAAATAGAGATGGAGCGTATGGGTAATTTGACAAAAATTTTATGGTGACTACTCCCAGCATAGCATGGTCCTTCCTGAATTATCCATAGGTGATCAGGCTATGCATAATTTAGGAACTAACGATAAAATGCTCTTTTCGTCAAACTAATGTTATAAAAAAAATCTTATACGGTATAAACGATATAGTTTATAGCAAACAGTTTGTGGTAAATGGGAAAACAGGTTGTTTATATAATGAAGGGGGGGGGGGGGGGGGGGGAACGCGCAAGATATTTTGTAAGATAACGAGAAATGTTTTATGAGGCGATAACAAATTAGTATACAAGAAAGTTACGTGACGGTTTATAATGTAATGGTAACAAATGGTTTACGAGTTGACAACCCAACAGTTTATAAAGTGGCAACGTAATGGTTTATAAAAGACACGAAATAGCTCATAAGATGTTGACGACATATTTCATAAATTGACAGCGAAATAGTTTATAAATAACAACGAAATAATTCATGAGGTGACACGGAAATAGTTTGTAAGATATCTGCAAAATAATTTATAATAGGGTAGCAAAAGGGTTTATAATTAACCGTAAAATAGGTTATAAAATGAAAACGAGTTAGTTCATTAGTTGATAGTCAGATAAGGTGTTAAAATAAACAAGAAGCTATCAGCAAACGGTTTGTAAACGGGTTGGTAAAATAGTTCATAACGCGACGACAACTATGTTTATAAGACGTCACTAAAATAGTTCATAGGATACCATCCAGTTAGTTAATAACAGTAAGACAGTTTACATAGTAATATTGAAATGGGTTGCAAGACGGTAACAGACTCAAGGAGTAGCTTACATATATTTACTAGAGATTTGAAGTGTACTGACAAAATCATCATGACACAATTTGAACAAAGGATTTAGGGAAATCCACACAATACACGAAATTCACAGGTAAGTACTAGTGCAACACTCTTAGAGATTACAGCCTGAGTCTACTTTGGTTTCACTAAATAGGGAAAAATCTTTCCTTAAACATCAACGTTATCTTTGACGGTGTTAGAGCTCCAACACGTTTTAACCTCCTAAATACGGTCCGCACGGTTCAGATTTCTAATTTGCCACTATGGCCTCTACGTTGAATATCGAAACGGGTGTCCTATAATTCCTACTTATATGGTCAACACTCTCGCAGTTATTGCACTTCACAGTGCATGGTCCAGTGTGGGTGCAACTTCGATTTTTTAATTTGGGGGGGGTGGAAGGGAAATTTTGCTACTTATGCTTTCTTGTAATTTGGTTTAGCAATGTAAGCTCTCATGGCCTTTTGTCATTTATTTTGTTGTTGGATCCTCATACCTTGGTTTCCTAATCGTACGACTAATTATTTAGTTCCGAGCCCATGTGGATTCTTCCTCATAGACAGTAATAGCTTAATACAATTAGCAATCGTTGGGTACAATACACCAAAATATAAAAAAAATGATGGAAAAAAAAATAATTAAAAAAAAAAAATTAAAAAAAAAAAAAATAAAAAATAAATAGAAAATCCTCGTGGAAACTCATTCCTTGTTTCGTCGTCGTATATACTCCGAACGAGATGAAGTAAAGAAACTAAAATAAGTCGAATTTCAAAAGTCGTGTTTCCAAAAGTGGGATGTTATGAGGTGATGGGTTAAAGTTGTGAGCGAATTAATAGGCATGCTTCCAGGAGTTACGAGAAGTAAGAGAAATTGAGACGTAACGAGATGACTTAGATGTTTCAACAGTATGGAACGAGTGTTCAAAGTCGTCTTCAAAGTCGAATAGTAGGATAACCAGTGGGGTCGGCAGACTGCGACAATTTTCAAAGTTATGCAAAACGATATAATGTAAAGTCATGAAAAGTTTTAAAGACCATCATATTACTCATGATGTTTTAGAATAAACGAGACAATTGTGCCACTCATAATGTCTTAGAAAAGAATTTAGAGACCATTGTGTCACTCACAATGTCTTAGAAAAGGATTTAGTATTTATATAGACAACTTCTACATAAACAAGTGGGGAAATATACGTAACGCAAACGTAAATCGCAGAGAAAAGATAAGCGCAAGACAAACGTAAGCTCATAGAAAAATAGAGCTCAAGGGCAACAATAACCGCAAGCAACATAAACTCAGGGAATGATAAACGCAGGGCAGAGATAAACCCATAACATAGCTTGCTCAAAGCAAGATGATACTCACATATACGCCATAGCAAAAGCACGTATAAGGCACACATAAAAGCACGTAAAGATTACATACTGGTTATAGATCAGACTTAGATATTCTACCTAGATATTCTACCTAGTTCTCTATAACCTTGGCTCTGATACCAATCTGTCACACCCCTAGACGGGGCCTAGACGGAAACACGTGTCCGAGGGCGTGACGTCTTCATACTTCGAACACAAGGCACAAGAGAACGACCACTAATGGACGTTTCGGAAATCATAACTCGTTGCATTGTTTAAAAATAAATAAGTTTTACAAGATTCAAAAGAAATTAAACATTTGCGAAAACGTAAGAAAAATATAGCGAAAGCATAATTAAGTTTTAAAAAGTCAACGAGTAGGAATGATAATAAAGTCTTGAAAGTGGTATCATATTGCACGTAGACTCCACATAGCACGTCAAGAAGTCCAAAGCTAATCACCTGAGAAAACATGTTTAAAACGTCAACATAATGTTGGTGAATTCATAGGTTTAAGTAGATACAAGAGTGGACCACAAGATTTCAAAACGTATGCGACTACTATAACAGATACAGCATCACATAAAAAGTATTTACTGTTGCGCTAAGCTCATGACACTGAAGCTAATAATCAACAAGGCATGTTACATCCTGTCGCATAGTATTCCTGCCCTTAACCGGTGTCCCAAACCAAAGACCACCATAATGCACAATCGACATGACATATATCCGTTTGTTCTTCGTTAAGTGGAACCAAAGCGGATAGGGATAATTAGTCCCAATAGATCTATTTACTCACTCGCGCTTCCTCAACCGGTCCTCCGGTCGAGAAACTAACAGTTCATGATAATTCGGGCAGTAGTAGGTTTGTAAGCAAACTTAGGCAACACATAAACATGTAAAACTCGCGTAAAGAACTTGTGTCCAATTTAAAAGCAAACAATGTTTCTCACCCCATAGTATAAAGCATTTGTAAATCAGTAAAAATGTGGGGCTATGAACTCACCTTAACAAAGATAAGCGATAACCACAACAACGATGATGGTATAGGGAGGTCTAGCTGCGACATAGAGTAAATATGGGTATGACATAGCATTCGGCAAAGTAAACAAGTAAGCATCCATGTTCATCATTTAAAGCATCCAAGTATGTTTGCGTTTTAGTAATAAAAGACTTTGAAAATTTACAACCTCTTAGTTAAATCCCAACACTTGCAAAAAGTTACTGTTTTTAGAAACTTTCCCTTTTAGGAAACTTTTTAGTTTCAAAACGCCAATAGCGTCCTCTATATTTGTTAAGTTTCCATATTCTTCAAACACACTAACTAGCCTTAATCGCTTAACCACCTTGTCCGTTTCGCTAACTTTTTACCAACTTACTATTTTTAGTAACTTTATCGCTTTTCTTAATTTATGCTAATGACGTCTTTAAATGTTACTAATCATTATATATATATATATATATATTACTATATGTTTTGCTATTGTTTAGAAAGTCTAAAAATGTTCGATAGTGTCCGAAAACCCAAGTTACTATTTCCAACTGCCCACTATTCATGGGGTTTTGCCGAAAATATTTTAAGTTCCATTTGGCCATAACTTGGTCGTTTTAAGTCCGATTTTAAAGTACGATATGTGAAAAATTATCTATTCGAAACGAGCTCTTCAAAAACTGCTCATCAAAAACTACTTTTACGCTATGAAAACATTTTTAAGTCGCTCAAAAACACAAAACTAGTTCGGGACAGCAAAGGTTGTTTTACCGAAATACGACAAAAACTCAAACAACTTCGCATATTTGAGTTTAATATTAAGCCCTAATCTTTTATTCACAACAACAACAACAAAACTAACTTTAATCCACCTAATCTTTATTGTTGCAACTCTCATCAAATCTCAATCTCACCAAGAAAAACATATATAAGACAATAAACATAAAGTTGGTAGCAATGTTTTATTCCTTTTTATAAAAGATGACAAATTTTAAATTGTTCTTTGTAAAAAATTAACACAAAACATGGTTCTTTAGGAACATACATTTAGATCTATAGAAATAATGGATGAAACCAAGTAGGATCATGTAAAAACTTACAATCATGGGAAGAATATGTAGCAAAAACACTGTTCTATACCCATGAATTATAGAGATCTTCAAAAACCCTCAAATAATCTTTGAAAAACCCTAATGTTTATAATTCTTGAAATCAGAATTATGCCTCACAACCACTTAAGCTATAACTAGGAATGAACTTTAAACACTTGGATCTTGCTAGAAATCAAAAGTTATGGAGTGGGTATGGTGTTGGGGTGGTGCCGTGAGCTAGAGAGCAAGGGGAGGAAGAAAGAAAATTTTTGAGGCTAGTGAATGAAAGTATAACCCTAAGTGTGAGAATGTGCTCTTATTTATAGTAGGAGAGTTAGGGTTTTGTGGTATCACAACTCATGTCATGTGGCTTGAGCCACTCTTTCTTGGCTCATAGGGTGCGTCCGGTTTTGGGTTTACAAGGGCAAGACCACACAAAAAAAATTTGCTAGCTAAAGTCCTTATGAAATAATTCTAGCCAATGTGAGTCAAATGTGGTCAAGAGTGCATGTGATGTGTAAGAGTCTTGCATGCATGCAAGTTACAAGGCAACAAAAGTGTCATTTTCTCATCAAGTATGCACACATGGGTGAGGCTTTCAAAATAAGATGCCATTTCTTTTATTTTTGAGTCCAAGTATACTTGTTGTTGTGGTTTAGGCGCCACATTTGGCTAGGGAAAAAGAGGTGAACGAAATTTTTAGTAGTATGACACGAGAAATACGATAACTTGTGTTTACACGAAAAGATTTTGAGTTTCTGAGGTTCCGTTTGGTTAAAAATGCGAAAAACGCGATTTAAAGAATAAAACCCTAAAATTAATATCGGAAGTGATTAAAAATCACGAAACACTCAGGAAAGCTAATATAACACATATAATGCCTAAATAAATTTTTAACCGATGCCGGAACGCGTCCGATGATGTTTCTCAGTTTTTACGCAGTTTAGTTCCTCGGTAAATTGTCAGATTTAAACGTAACGTATAAAATTTAAAGTAGATGACCGGAATGGGTCAGAATACTAACCGGGAATTTATGAGGTGTGACAGAATTTGGAGAAGTTTGTTGGTGGGAGAGATTACAGGACTGACCTCAGGCTGCTCGAACAAACAATATGATTTTTTTCATATTTTGTCCTTCTCCATTTCAGGTCATTTTCTCGTAATTAATAAATCTTGTGAATATGTGAATATGTAGTGTAGACTATAATTAGGCGTATATATTGTTTGAGTACGAATTTTTAAGAATTTTTTAATAAATTTAAAAAATTTCAAATTAACGTACTCAAACACCATATAATACCCTCAAAAATTGAGGGGGAGCATTAAAATGTTCCTACTATGGCTTGTTAATAATCAGAACATCTTTTTCCCCGAATGCATATATATTTTAAATCAATTAATATTCAAAATATTAAAATATTTAACATTTTTGATAAGGGGAGAAAAATGTGATTAAAATATATGACTAAAGATGTGATTCTATGAACTCAAGTGCGAGCTTCAACCTTCATGTGCTAAACATTTTTGTATATCAATGCATATGTTGAGGGGGAGCAATTTTGAAAAAGTAAAACCATCGAGGTACTAAATGTTTTGATATTTATATCAAAGTACCTTGATCGATGTTTTTCAAATGGTTTTAAGGCTAAGAACAATACCAAAAGTCTGACCATGTTTTTAATTACTTGGAGTTATAAGGTGGTTAAGATTAGGTATTCGTTCCTATGATCCAGCCAGAACCAGAGGGATCTACCCAGGGAAAATTCACTAGTTAGTGTAGAAGTCCTTAGGTATGATATAAAAAGGATGTAAAAAGTGAGGAATATAAGGAATGGTGCAGACATGAAATGGAGCAGTACTGGAGCAACACAACAAGGTACCTAAGTCATGAAGTTTTGGTAAGCACTGAAGGGGTTGAAGAATGAAAAAGAATTGTAAGGATAAAGGGTGAAAGAAAAAATCCCTCCATACACTTAGGCAGAAACCGGGTCAACACATATGCTATCAGAAATACTAAGCTATTGCTGGTATTGAAGATAGTCATCATGGACCCAGTGATGCATTCATCAAACCTCCTTAGGCCACTCATGTCTCTCAAATACACTTTTGGTTTCATTTATCTAAAGTATTTACCATGCATTTCTATCGACTTCTCACTCCGAGTTAGTACTATTAAAAAGGTGGCAGTCTGCTCTAGCTTCGATTAATAAATACCAAGGTGTTCTATGAGTTTAAAGCCAAAGTGATCATCCATAAATCTCATAGCGACAATATTAAAATTGTATTTTTTATGCCAACAACACTGTGAAAAAACAAGTAAAAATCTTAAGGAGTCCTACGCATTATCCTTGTAAATTTTTGCAGGAACTCAAGTGTACAAATGTAATCACAATGACGATGGAAATCCTGCAAGAGCCAACATCAAACAAGTTCTTGGTAGGTGACTTGTGCGATTCTATATGGATCAAGCTTGTGAAAACTGGAAAGAAACGATGATGCAATTCTACATGAATCAAACGTGTTCCAATATATGAATAATTTTTTTTTTTGGGGGGGGGGGGGGGGGGTGGGGGGACGAAATTGAGAATTTTGAAATGCTTTAAACTCTCGATGTGTCGCAAAAATACTTTAGCAAGTGACACGTCGATTGATTTTTCAAATCAATTTTTATTTCAATCGGTGAGATAGTAACTCAATGGTTTACTCATACCGTGTTGTCTGCTTTGAGACGCTCCGGTAATGAGAACGGCTAGTACAGCTGTGAAACCCTGTCAAGAAGATTCTTCAAAATTCTATCTGATCACAGGGCATTTTTAATACTGTATCAACGGAAATCATGGTTTTTGTTAACCGTATTGAAAATGTGACATGGCAATCTCATCTATATCTGTTGATTATCTTCTAATTTAAACCTGCAGGTTTTCCCAATGGTGGCAGTAGCTAGACGAGGATGAGTCAAATTCATTGTCATATGCTCATACTCGACCGACATTTATAAAGACATTATGAAAGCTCAAGTTCATGTTTCAAGACTTCTGCTACTCTGATACCGTACGTCCTTCTTGAAGCGGCAGAGTGTTAAAGTTAAAAAACTTCAAGAAAGATGCATTATTAAATCTTTCAAGTCAAAGAATCAAGAAAGTATAAAGCATGTCGGTCGAGGTCACATAGTAACAAGATGCAAAATATCACAAGTTGATGATATGAGATTATGCTTAGTGATCGATTTCAGAAGCTAAAAGATCATTTTGCAAGTCAAGTTAAAGAATCAAGCTTATAGCCTAAGTCAAAGATCACTTACTCATGTTATCAAGATGACATTCAAAGAAATAAAGTCTGTGAGCAACAAGGTAAAGGACTACTAGGTATGCTAGGTTTAAGTATTTGTATAATGGGTGACTCGTTAGGGGGAGATTGTTAGGAATACGAAAAGTTTCGGTCATTTCCATTATATCGTTAGATAGCTCGTAAAGTAATATTTGGAAACTAAATAGGCTAGTAAGGCCCAAGGCCCATGGAAAGCCCATCAAGGGTCCATGGTCGGCCACTAGGCTTGTATTTATATCACTCTCCACACTTTGGAGAGGGTTGGTTGTTAACTTCACATTTTGCTAATCTAATATTCTTTCTTTTCCTTTCTCTCTCTAGAAGTGTTCATCCCTCCTTTCTCTCTCTAGCTCTTTGTTCTTTGATTGCAAGATTAGATAAAACTAGTATTCTACAGTACCAAATGGTTGTATCTGAGCATGGGTATAAATTATTTTTTGCCACTGTTATAAATGAATTATTGCCTTACCTATTTAGGCTTTCTACAAAGTATCAACAGAAGGTCCTAATGTTTTCTTAAAGAGCTTGAAAGAAATCAATACAAAGGTTCCATGTTATGGTCGGCGGGTGCCTTCGGTGCAAAGTTTGGTCACATTAAAAGGCATCTCAAAGTCAGGTAATCCTTATTTTATTTTATTTTGGCTTTATAATCCTATTCATGAACTCGAGAATCAGTAATTTAAGTTTTTACTGCAATGTTTTGTAAAATTAATCAAAAAAATTTCTAAAATGTGGCTGAAGCTAGTATCTCAACAAAAAATGGTTTTGTTTTTTTTGGGCATTTTTTGGTCTAATGTTTAGTTTTAGTTTATTGATGTTGTTGCCTTAATATGACCCTTTGCTTTTATGTGAGTTTGATGGTGTCCTTTTTTGAATTTTCAATACCTTAAAGAAGCAAAATGCTTAAATATGTTTTTTATCTCTATCATGTTATAAATATTTAGTTACATGGATTTATTATTACTGTGGATAAGTTGTTGATTACTATTAAAGATGGTATTGTTTCGAATGCATAATGGTATTTGCATAGTTCTGTGAGTGTTATAGTTTTTGGTGGCCGGTGCACTATAACCTCACACTATGATATGGCTTTTTATTGATCATGATACTTTTATAATGTTAATCTTGAACATATCGATGCAGGGGATTTGGATGTCCTTAAATTTCGTTGCTTAAATAGTACAAGTGATTAAAGAAAAAATCCTGCCAACATCATTCCAAGCGGTTGCGAAAATAGCGATAACGCGACCTTGCGCACCAGTGATTTCATCCGAGTTTTGAATGAAAGCACCAACTCGATTAATGTCACTGTTTCCAATACACAACTTTGAACTTTTCAATGTTTAATACCGTGCGCCTTATGATAGATGATGACTTAGAGGAAGTTGAGTTGCGCATCTCAATCCTGCATAACATCTAGCATAAACAACATGGGTTGAAAAATGCGAATCTACGTCATGCAATAGAGATCACAGTTTTGAAGGTTATGGTGGATATATGGAGCAAGATATGGTGTCTTCCATTGTAGTGCTATTAAAAGATCTGTTGATATCGATTTAAGTTCATTATTTGTCATTAAGTATAAATTTTGATGTTGTGTGGTTTATCGCTACACTTTCAACATGCTATGTTAGCAATTGTTTTTTATGAATGCTATGTTACATTCGTGTGCCAAAACAAATCAAAACTTCATTTTTTTAGTTTTGTCTTCATGTTATATTTTTTAGAGTCAAAATGTTATACAATATATAGCGGTCCATGATGTCCATGATTATCATGTTATGTTTTTCAGTGTCAAAACATTTTAGAAGATATAACAGTCCGAGATTATCACTTATTTATAGACACTGTTAAGCGAATATTAGGTTTTGCAGCAACGCACGACCGCCTAATACCTCGTTATCAAAAACCCTGGAAACACTTGGCTTATACGATATTTATTTGATAATCTTTGCTATCATTTGGATACGAAAACATTACGGGTTCATTATGTGTAAAACATATACAAAACTTTACTTTATATTTCAATTATAGTTTTGTGATGGTAGAACAATTGAAATCAGTATAAAGTCAAAAAGGTTATATAATTATTAGATGATATGGCCCAAGCCTCGTGTGTGGGCTTCGGGTCCATTATATCATCTAATAATAACTTGGTGATTTGTATCATTTATTAAATCTTTACTATCACATATGACCAGTGTTGCAAAACAGGTACTACAATGTCGATTAGACGCTACAAGGCCACCAATCTTGCCGATTAATGTAACAGGGTCAAACAAATAGGTCAACCGTAGTCAACGTCGATCAACTGTGGTCAACAGTGGTTAAACTTGCTGGAAACCTTCTAATCTTGCCAGAAGTACATAAAACTCACCGTAAATTTGTTTTGATCACTTATATTAACTGTTTAAATCTATTACAAGTTGTTTTTTAGAAGAAAAAAATTTTGCAAATCATATCTAAAACTCGACGGAAATACACAAACTGCGGAAATACCCAAATTTTGCCAAAATATGCCAATCCATTCACTCGCCGATTTTATACCGCCTTGACCGATTAAAGCTTACGGGTGGCGACCGCCCGGCTAACGATTTACGATTTTTGCAACCAAGCATATGGCTAACTAACTATTTGTTTTTAGATTTATAAGAATATCTTTTATTTGTAAAAAAACTAACATAATAAATAAGCTGGACTCGGATTATACCCATGCAAGTGTATGCACGTGGCCTTCAATTTTAAGGTGTGTTACAGATTTTGGCTTAATTAACCTATTTTCAGCACTTTTTCCATTTTAGTGCTAAAATTTAATGGGCTACATTGGCCTTATATCATTATTAGCCAATTGGGCCTTGGGCACCTCTTTACATTTGAATATCTAGCCCAATAATTCATGATTATAATTAATCGTGCTTTATTTTTGTTTTCGATATTCTAGCCATTAGATTATCTTTTCGTGTTTGATATATTTGGTTTTCTCGCATTCGAGGTGGTGTAGATTTTCAAAAATTCCAATGAGTCATGCATAATAATGTTATGACACTTAGATTCACAAATGTTGTTTTTAAAAAGATTAGTTTTGCAATCCAAAAAATGTTAGTGACGCAGCTTGTTGCTCGTTTGCTCTCCACATTTATGTAAATCATATTTACATGATATTTTTCAATAATAACACCCTATGGTAATTAAGTTGTAATGTTTATGCGTAATTTATTAACTGAGCTAGGATACGACGCACAAGTTGATAACTATCCGACATCTTTTGGTGTCATTTCTTGGTCCGAAAAGTTGTTTAACAACATGATAGGCCTGGCTAGTATTAAAATGAAGGGTCAATTTTGTGACATAATGGTTTTTGGATATTCATGCAATGCAGGATGGCAATGTCAGATGGACACTCAAGAAAGAAGTATCTTGGTCCACTTTATACAAAGTGAAACTTGTCAACTGGTTTGATAAATATATAAATTCTTAATTGTTTTTTTTACATTAATATTCGGTTTGATTTTGGAGTTTTTAAGTTGTATGGTTTAGGGGTTCATTTATTGAACAATTTCTAAAGACCAAAATCAAAAACTAACCAAATCAATTTTAAAACATATAACATAAAACTATAATCAGTTTAGTTTTGGGTAAAACCAAAAAACAAATTCAAATGACTGCAAAACACAATCTACTAAATAGTTGATAAAACACTAAAAGTTATACAACAAACTAGAAGTTAACTCGTCATTTGGATATGCATGAGAAAGCTAGATTTTAAGATTTAAATGAATTTTTTTTAGGGAATTTAGGACTTACAAAAAAATAGGATCAAAATCATATGCAGCATGAGGTATGATGTTTGGAATTCTGGGTTTAAAGTTTTAGTTAAATTTTGTCAAACTCATAAACCAACCTTACATTATGAAATACTTCAGTAACCATACACCAATTAATAATTTCAGTTCTGTTTTGTTCACATTTGGCGGGTTTATCTTTCGGTTTATTTAGAGTTAAATGAACATCTCTAATGCTCTAGTTACATCAAAAAAGTAAATAATAAATGTTTAAAAGCAATAATAATAATATAATAAGAATAGTATATTTATTAGTCTAAACGAAAATGTGAATCGAAATGGTTGACTTTCAACTCGAGGCGTGAACACAGCAAAAAAAAAACAATATTGAATTCAAACCCAATAAAAGAAATACTGTACTGATGCCTGAAGTAGTCATATATTCAATATTTCCCAATATAAAGGTCTTATAATATGACTACTCTTCAAGTTGGGGGTACACTTGTATATAAAACTATTTTAGTAAAAATAAAGCAAGTGATGCGAAATATCCATTACCACTTCTATCGACCAAGGTATATTCACACGTCAGTAGTACACCTTCCTATTTACTAGCAACTTTCTTGACTTTTGTAAAATATACTGTAATGTTCACGCTATACTAACTGCTTTTTGTTTTCTCTAAAGACACATTGACAATTACATTATACACACTGCGAATCTATCAGAAATATTTAAAATGAGATTTAACTCACGTTTATTTAGTGAGGGAATGCACTACGCATCACATGAATATACGGATTAGGTTACAACTTTTTGGTCGATGCTAATTTGGTAATTTTAGTTCAACATGATATGACTAAGTCACATTAATCATGAACAAACTATATATAACTTGCAGGTTACATACGTGTGTGAAAAACGATATTAGGGATTGTATTCGATACTAATTCTTATGATGAGACTTAATTATTTGTCACATGGATTGTGATCTTTACAAAAAGTTTTAATGATAGGAGATGTAATTCCACAAAAGGTGTAATTAACCAAAGAGCAGTTACAACTTATTGTTACTCGTAAATGGTTTCAAAATTTCGTCAGAGTATTCGATATGCTGAGTATAAGAACACGATCAGAACCTACATATAAGTGTTTGTGTTCCAATGATACTCAAAGTCCAAATGTGATTCTTCAATCAAATCAGTTGTGGTAAAAAGTCATTTGTGATGATTCGATTTATTGTGTAAATATTTTGTGTAAATTAGTTGTTGCATTTCAAAAATAAAAAAAACGTACACAAGAAGGGCTTAACGGAAAAAAAAAAAAAAAAACCCCCCCCCCCCCCCTAATTTCTTGGTTCATTAACAAGTAAGATTGTTAATGTTCGTTCTTAACGCGTTAAAACGATTATTATCGAACGAAAATAAATGAACATATTATAGCAAGCACAAAAAAAATATATAGAATATTGTAACTTTCACTTTTTTTGCGTTCGTTTGTCTAAGTTTACTTATTTTACGATGTGTATAGCATATAAACTATTTTATATGTAATTGGAAATAAAAACAAATAAATTTTACATATAAGTACATATGACCTAGACGGTTCTCGGTCATTAAAATGAACGATAACGGAGCTTTTTCTCATGTTGTTCATTTAATTTAATCGAATACTTTCTTTGTTCATGTTCATTGATGTAATAATTAATTGTCGCAAACAAACTTTTAACTGTGTGATTTTGAATGTACACTAATCAAATCGATTCGTTTACCACAAATATTGGTCATAAATGTCACATTAATATACATGAGAAAGTTGTAATTACCATTTGTGTTCGTAAAGGGTGTATGGAATTCGATGTGTGAGTTGAGAGCGGTTCTAAAAGGGAGTCTTAGCCTCGTTATTGCTGCGAGAAGTGTATTTAAGCTAAGTTTTAGACCTAGGCGGTGGTGTTGCGGGTCGTTTGTGGTGTTTTGTTTTTTAGTTTGTATGATCGTGTTGTATTGTGGAGTGTTTTGCTGGGTGGTTGGCTTTGGAGTTTTATTTAGCGGGGGTTTATTGTTTGAGTTGTGGTGGTGATGTGTTGTGGTGGGGGGGGATGGTTGGAGGGTGGGTGGTATGGTGGGGGTTTAGAATTGTGTGGGGTTTGTGTTGTGTTGTTTAGTTTGGGTGTAGTGGGGACTGTAGGGTGGAAGTGGGTTGGATGGATCGGGTTTTTAGATGGAAGAGCATGGGAGAGGTTGGGGGTGAGGTGGAGGGGGCGGCGGGGCAAGGGGCTGGGGGCATTGTTTTGGTGTGGTGGGCAATGACGTTTGAGGGTTTTTTCGGCTTTTACTTAATTTTTTGTTTTTTCTTTTTTTTTTTTTTACTTCTTTTTTTCTTTTTATCTTTTTTTATTTTTTTTCTTTCTAATGCTGTCAACGTCAGCCTACGCTATTTATAACCTTGGTTTTGAGTAAACTAAATTTAGGGTGTGTTTGGTTTGATGTCATGAATGACTATCGGTATCGGAATTGGTTTTGTATGGTATAGCAATGGGTATGAATTTGATTGCCTTTTTCATATGGGAATAAGAACATCTAAAAAAATCATTCTATAAAATTTGTTTATTCGTAGTGCTGTGCAAACAATTTTTTTTCCAAAATTATTCAAGCTAAATGCTAGAATCTTTTTTAACCATCGAATCAAGATAGTGAATAAATGTGAAAGGCCCTTTTTTATATATAAACGAGACATGCATACCCGTGCGTTGCACACGGGCTGGAGATATTTTGCGGGGAATGAAATATGTTGTGTTTGTTTCTATGTAGTTGTTGCAGGCTTGGTTGGTGGCGTAATATTAGGATAGTTAGGTTTTTTTCCCCATTATTAGGTAGTCATTATTAAATGTTTTTTGTAATTAGAATGTAGGTTGTTAATTTTAGTTTGTTTTTAGTTGATAGTATATGTTAGGCGTTGATCTGGTTTTAAGTTAGCGATGTTGTGTGTTGGTGGATTCTCGGTGACGGGGTAAGTTGGTATGTGCTATATACATGTGTAACTGCACAACCCCTTTGTCTTGAGCAACTCAAAAGGTTGTGTGTTCAGCATAACCGCCTGAGTAACCTTGCTGCACAACACGCTGCGCAACTTGTACATTTATAGCTCTCTATCTAACCTGCATCTTCCAACCTTTATGCCATCATATTTTTTTCATACTGAAACCTCTTCTTTATCTTATATTTTTTTTTACTTTTTTTTCTTTTAGGAGTTATGGCAGATTGGGAACATTGTCGTCATCATCATCTAACAAAGGCTTACAAAAAATACACAATAAAGCATTTCTATTCGTAAAATACTATATTTTGAACTGAAAGGATTATGATCTAATAACATGACAATGAGAAACAAACAAGAAAGTCTTTTTTCCTTGCACTTTACTTATAAAAGTTAGAAAACTAATTACATTTGAAACCATATCCATGATTCAACACTAAAAAGTTCATACCTAAAATTAGTGTCCTTTTGCATGCTTGCTTCTTTATCACTCACATTTCACCTTCTTCATCTCTTTAATCATGAAAAACATGGCGGAGATACAGTGTAACACCACCAAATATACACAACGCAGCAGAGATACACTTGGGGTGCTACTTCATAATTCACCGGCTAGATACAAGTGATACGACCTCTAAGTGTGTTTGAAAAGTAATCTCGTTGATTTAATCAAAATCTGAATTTAATATACATTTGTCCCATAATTGCATCACAATGAATAGCTTGAATGTATAAGATCAATACACTTCAAGAAATCTGAGCATATATTTTTACCTGGAACAACATGCTTAAAAGTGTCCACATTAAAGTTGGTGAGTTCATAGGTTAGTTTAAAATTTGATGGAATCCACTGTATCATCACAGTAACATGTAAAACCCAAAGATTATAAGAATGCTCGACACAATTTTATGTCACCAAAGTACCAATCTTATACTAAAGCATTTATAAAAGAATGCATGACCATTTATGTCACCAAAGTACCATTTCTTATCCAAAGATTTTATAAAGAATGCATGACCAATTTATGTCACCAAAATGTTCAAGTATGTTATTGCCATTTTATTCAAGCAACGTAAATATCATGTGAGTAATAAAAAACCAATGTTTCGATTACTCTACGCTCATGAAACTGAGCTAAAATTCATATTAAGATTCTTTATGTTGTGTTAGGGGCCTTGTAGTCCCCAAGTGATAAAAAATTTTTTTGACATGTTATAACGGTTCGTTCCCAGTGGATAGCTAATCACCCGGAACGGGGGTTGTCAATCCCGAATAGGGTTTTTTTATATCATTCGCTTTGGACATCACGCGATAATGTTCGTTAACGGGATCCGCTTAATCACCCGAACAGGGATCCACACCTGAATAGATATATTTCATAACATTCGCGCTCACCCTCCAAGTGATTTACAGTTCATGACGCTGTGACGTAGACTTGTATGTACCCAATTTGGGCAGTGATTTAAAATATGTACTCCCGTTACCGGTGTCCCCTCCAAGAACACCCGGGCAGTAAAGTAAAAATATGTACTCCGTTACCGGTGTCCCCTCCATGAACACCGGGCTGTACCGTTTTTGACAAATCAGTTTCAATCCACTTAAGCTAATCCGTAATCATAAAAGTATAGTATGCGTTTACGTTCAAAGAGATTAACCAGGTATTGTATTCTCATGCGAGATATTTAAAATGAGTAAGTTAAACCAAACAGTTATTCAACCATGTAAAATGCGTTTGTAAAATGTATGCGGCTAAGTTGAAAATGGAGCACGTAATGAGTTTAATCTATAACGTAATTGAATTGTAACAAGCATGTTCTCACCCATAAGATATATCAAAACATGTATAACGTGGGGCTATGAACTCACCTGATGTTGCAGGAACGATCGACGGATAGTTCATCTAATATGCAACAATACGTAACGGAAGTCGAAGCGGCTCGATCAAGAGTCGCAGCTACTCTTTAACAGGCTTAAGTACACTGCCTTGGATAATGAATTGGTTTCCTGATGGATAGTCACCTCTGACACGTCACGTGAATTAGATTATGATTTAATGTTGTAATGGGTTGGAGTTGGTTAAATAAATAATTTGAAAATATTACCCCAAGTTGTGTAATATTATTCCTATATACTTTACATATGAAACTAACCCTTATTAATTCCTACCGTGAATTATATAACAAAAGACAGTCAATCTAGACTTTTAATGTAATATGTTATTTATACCTTGCTGGTTTATATCATAAGTGTGGGTAATTATTTAAACTAGTTAGTTTGACCCTACTAAAAGACTTTGAATAAAAGTATACCCATGTCTTAATGTTATGAATCAACAAACCATGTTTGTAAAGTTTGTAACCATTATAAAATATAATAATATTTTTATAATATCTTTCGTTTCTTCGACGGGTCGTGCTAAAATAGTATCGTCTCAATTGTAAAAGTATAGTTTCTGTTCGTTTATCGGTTATGTATAATACAATTTATTATATAATTTGGTCCATTTTTATCTGGTTTTGAAATAATGAAACTTTAGTAAACCATTTTCTTTTAAAAATAAAAAAAAAAAAAAAAAAAATAAGTATAAAACTTCTATAAAATTTCGCATGACATTTCCACTTATAAATCGTTTTACAGTATTTATAAGTCTAAACGGTTTTTTCCCACTTTATTCAATGAAATCAATATTGCAATAACACCCCAGTGTTTTAAAATAAATATATAAACATATATATTTATATCAACCGAGCATAACAATAATTATTACATTTATTTAACCATTTTAAACCACCAATATATATATCCAGTTTCATGTTTATTAAACCTTAAGTTGTATTTATTCACCGTTTATCATGAATCAAACGTACCCTTTTTATGGTTTCGCTAACCCAAACACACTCCTTGTGTGTTCCTATCCAAGCCAAACGTACTCTTGATTGCCGCTGTCCCAAACGCCCCTTTGGTCATATTTACACAGCCGAACGCACCCTTTGTGGGTGGGCTGTTAAGCCAAACGCACCCTTGTGCGTGGTTTCATTGAACAAACGCACCCCCTTTGATGGAAGTACAAGCCAAACGCAGCCCTTGCTGCGGGTGTGAAAGCCAAACGCACCCTAATGGTATTTACAGCAGCCAAACGCACTCATGTGCATGGCTGCTGTTAAGGCACATACGCCATATCGGCGAACAACCAACCAAAAAAGCACCCAGCTGGTGCAAACAAACCCAATGCATCTTCGTGGTGGTTTTATAACCACGCGCACTCTACGGCTGTCGAGCACCAACCAAACGCAGCTATTAGCTGGCTGAAGTCATCAAACCCAAACGCAACACCTTGCGTTTTAAAGAAACAACGAAAAGCACCCCTCTTGGCTAGCTCAAAACCGGGCGCAACCTCGTGGGTGTTGACTGCCAAAAACCAACGCACCCTGCTGGGTGGCTGACCAAACTCCAAAGCACCTCTCGGGTGTTTATTATCTAACCAACGAACCCCAGTGGTTTGAGACCCAAGCCGAAACGCGACATGTAGCTGATGACCCAAATACAAACGCACGACTTCGGTGCTTTAAAGCAAAACCAAATGAACCAGTGTTGGGTTTTTGTTATAGCAACGCACCCATTGCTCGATGCTATGAAGGAACGAACGCACCCTGGGGGGTTCGTTGTACCAAACCGACCAAAACGCACCTATATGGGTTTTCTTAACAAATCAAACGCACCTGCGTGAATTTTCGAACCATACGCACACCCTGGTGCTTACCACCAACCGAACCAGTGGTTGTGTTACAAACAACGCACCCTCTTGGGGCTGTCACCAAAAATCTAACACACCCATCGGTGTTTTAGTAAACTGACGATGAAGATTCGGTGATAGTGGCGGTGAGAGGGTGGTGGTGGTTTTTGGCGCGTGAAGGAGAGTGACACGGGGGATCTAATAGATCGGGAGATGGGGGTCACATCTGGTCTTCGCCGGAAAATCCCGCCGGAAAAGTTTTCCGGCGGCGGTGGCCGGAATCCGGTGGGTGAGGGTGGCCGGCGGTGGGGTGGCATGGGAGGGGAGAGAGAGAGTGTTGAAGAAGATGTATGTGTATAGGTTGAGATAGAAATGAAAATAGAAGAAGATAGTAGTATATATACTATATATTATTAGAATGAATGTTTATAATACTTGTGGGACCATAGTGTAACTTTGTGGAGAAAACTTTGTAAAATACTGGTTCGGGACTCGTTTGAGCGACTTAACGATGAACCACGCACGAAACTTGCGCCATGTTTTTCAAATCATTTTTCGATAAAAATGAGTATTCGGCTTGCTTTTATTCATTAATATTTTTTTTATAACATTAAAGTGAAATATCTGTTATCATTTTTGGGTTTTGTTTAGACCGGTTTTGCCTAGTCCGAAATAAATATGGGAATTTAAGCTCGAGTAATTTCGTTTTCGACAACGTTTTGATTAAAAATGATGACTATTTATTTAATATTTTTATTAAATAAAAACTGATAATTAAAAACAAATTTAATTGTTTTTTTGTGTGTGTCCGCGTTGTATATTGTTCGAATAATGTTTGCGGTGCTGTTTTTAGCCCTTTTCGGCTCGTTTCCAGGTCTCGGGCAAAACTAAAAAGTTGTCAGGAATATCATTCCACATCAAATTGCTTTAGAATCCGAGTCGTGAAAACGTGATTTAGATGGTCGTTTCATATGTCAGCCAAGACCCTAAAAGAAATCGTCATTTCACAAACATTCGAAACAATTTCTCGATGTTACTGTAACTACCACCTTAAAGAAATTGTCCCCGAGATTAAATTTGTGTTATCCGATTGTGTGACCAAGGAAGGACTTAAGGTTAACTGTACTCGTCCTAAACAAGACGCTGATAACTTTATTCAGCAAAAATTCGGTGTTTCTATACTTCTCAATCTACCAAAAGTTTTGGCTAGGTTTGTCCAGGATATTTAATCCATCACAATGGGTATCTCAAATATATCATTACAGATCTTATGACTGGTATAACCGCGTTATAGGGAAAGTCTCATTATAGTGAAAACTTCAAGAAGAAGGTGTAATCGCGTGAGTATGTTTGTATAAGTTTCTAAATGTCCGAGGACAGAGTCTCGTTTCTACTATCTGTAATGTTCGATGATTCACATCAACAGTGTCTTATGTATGTCATTCCCAACTTAACTATGGCAGTACTAGGATGTATCGCGACCTAAGTCTTCCTACTAGTGGCCCGAAATGAATAGTCCAACTATCTGTTTCGTCGATAGGTGTTTATTTGGTTTAAGGAGGGTTGCATTACCCATTGGATAAAGTTGTACCTGCTGGGACCGCTCCAGGACCCACAGAGAGACCATAACGGGACGATTAACTATAACAAACCGTGGGGGATGCTGAGGGTGATGACCCTCCGTGAAACAATATTCCCAGAATAAAGTTTAATAAATGAGAGGGGCTAGCGAGAGAGCTTACGCGATAGACGGCGGATTATGGTACTCAGTCGTTAGTTCGATGAATTAGCTCCATTAGCTCAAGTGTGTAACAAGTCTGTTACTTCCACGAACAGTTCGTGATCGCGAGGATTTGCAACGGCAAAAGTAAATAACTTAAGATGTGATAAGGCTGCTCCAAGTGAGGCTTAAGTTTCTGTGAGTAGCAAGACACGATTGTATCTCTAGACCCTTTTTAACTGATTTTTGATGATTATCGTTTTCGGTTATTACTCGTGTCATATTGGATACCATTAAGCCCCACTCATTTATAATTTCCTTATTACATAAGAAGCGGTCCAAAATTTTATGATAAGTAAGAAATGATAAACTTATGGTTCGATGATTTATAATTTATTTATTTAACTGAAAAGGCGTCCCAATCCTTCAAATAAATAAATTTAAGTCTTCACTACTAATAATTCACGATGAATTACGCGTACTCTCATAACCTCAAGGTGGTTGAACATGACGATGATGTGTTCTAATGATATGGGAAGAGTGTTTTAAAAACCGTCTTCGGGAGGACTGGGAGTAAAAATGCCAGCGAGATCAACATAGAGTTTCAGATAGTTAATGAGTATCGGTTAGTGTAAATACGTGGAAGGTTCTTATAAACGAGTTAACATAGCTATATCGTATCAATCCTCCTATTAACAAAGTCCCGCCCATACAAGACTTGTAATGCATCAGGATTCACACTTTAAATCCATGTTAACAGAACTGGGACGGGTTTTGTTTACATAGAAATTATCTATCAACATCATTATTATTACAAGTCCCGACCCATAAAGACTGGTAATACTTAGATTCATACATAATTCCATGAAAACAGGATCTGTGACGGGTTTTTGCTTAATAGCAATTAATCATATCAACCCTTATATTTAAAGCCCGACCATACAAGCTTGTAATACTTAGATTCAAACATAATTCTATGTAAAACAAATTATAACGGTCTCCGTGTAATACAAATATAGTTAATGCTATGAAGAAAAATAATATCTAAAGGCCATTGTTTAAAACTTACAATGCCATGAGAACGAAATGAAACTCAATGTGAAACTCACAATGTCTTAAGAAGTAAAATGAGACCATTGTATAACTCACAATGTCTGAGGTATAATTGAGACATTAGCAACTAACAATGTCTAGAAGCAGGAGGAGACTTGTATAACTCACATGTCTGAGGTATAATTGAGACCATTGTGCAACTCACAAATGTAGTAGAAGTTAAAATGAGACATTGTGAGCAAACCCACAATGTCTTAAAAATATTCTGATATTTATATAATAAAACCCTTTTATATAAATAAGCGTACGATATACGCGAAAGGAATGCAAGCATATATATATTATATATATGTATGTCACGTAAGCACTTAATGCAGCACGTAATGTAAGCAACATAAGGCAAGTAGCATGTAGGCATTGTGGTAAATGTTAGATGTGATGCAATGTTTGTGGAAAACGTCCTATAGTCTAGGGTAAAATATGCAACCTAGTTCTCTATAGCCAGTGCTCTGATACCAATCTGTAACACCCCCAAAAATACAACAACGCAGCGGAATACCACTTGGGGTGCTACTTCATAATACACAGCGCTAGATACAAGAGAACGACCTCTAAGTGTCGTTTGAAAAGTAATCTCGTTGATTTAATCAAAATCTGAATTTAATATACATTTGTCCCATAATTGCATCACAATGAAAAGCTTGAATGTATAGACTCCAATGCACTTCAAGAAATCCGAGCATATAATTTACCTGAGAAAACATGCTTAAAAGTGTCAACATTAAAGTTGGTGAGTTCATAGGTTAGTTTAAATATGAATGTAATCCACTGTATCATCACAGTACCATGTAAAAATCCCAAAGATTTATAAAGAATGCACGACACATTTTATGTCACCAAAAGTACCAATCTTATCCTAAAGATTTATAAAGAATGCATGACCAATTTAATGTCACCAAAAGTACCAATCTTATTCCAAAGATTTATAAAGAATGCATGACCAATTTAATGTCACCAAAAATGTTTCAAGTATGTATTGCCATTTTATTCAAGGCAACGTAAATATCCATGTGAGTATAAAACAATGTTTACGATTACTCTAAGCTCATGAAACTGAAGCTAATAATTCATGTAAGAATTCTTATGTATTTGTTAGGGGCCCTGTAGTCCCAACGTGATAATCCGACATGTTATAACGTTCGTTCCCAGTGATAGCTAATCACCCGAACGGGGGTTGTCAATCCCGAATAGGTCTATTTTATATCATTCGCGTGGACATCATGCTATAATGTTCGTTACCGGCGATCGCTAATCACCCGAACAGGGATCCACACCCGAATAGATCTATTTCATAACATTCGCGCTCACCCTCCAAGTGATTTACAGTTCATGACGCTGTGACGTAGACTTGTATGTACCCAATTTGGGCAGTGATTTAAAATATGTACTCCCGTTACCGGTGTCCCCTCACTAGAACACCGGGCAGGAAGTAAAAAAATATGTACTCCCGTTACCGGTGTCCCCTCTAAGAACACCCGGGCAGTACCGTTTTGTCATCAGTTCAATCCGCTTAAGCTAATCCGTAATCATAAAAGTATAGTATGCGTTTACGTTCAAAAGTAAACCAGGTATTGTATCTCCTCGCGAGATATTTAAATGAGTAAGTAAACCAAACAGGTAATCAACCATGTAAATGCGTTTGTAAACATGTATGCGGACAAGTTGAAAATGAGCACGTAATGAGTTTAAATCAAACACGTAATTGAATTTGTAACAAGCATGTTCTCACCCCAAATATATGTAAAACATGTAAAAACATGGGGCTATGAACGCACCTTTTTTTGGGGGGGAATGTTGTTGCAGAACGATCGACGGATAGCAATCTATTATGCCACAAGACGAACGGAGGACGAGGGCTCGATAAGAAGTCGCAGCTACTCTTAACGGCTAGTCCACTTGCTTAGGATATTGATTTTGGTTTACATGATGGGATAGTCACCTCGACACGTCACGTTGAATAAAGATTCAGATTTAATGTTGTAATGGTTTGGTGGTTGGTTAAATAAATAATTTGAAAATATACCCCAAGTGTGTAATATATATTCTATATACATTACATATGAAACTAACCCTTATGTAATTCCTACCGTGAATTATATAACAAAGACAGTCAATCTAGACATTAATGAAAAGTATATAATACCTTGCAGGTATTATATCATAAGTGTGGGTAATTATTTAAACTAGTTAGTTTGACCCTACTAAAAGACTTTGAATAAAAGTATACCCATGTCTTAATGTTATGAATCAACAAACCATGTTTGTAAAGTTTGTAACCATTATAAAATATAAAATAATATTTTATAAATTATCTTTGTTTCTTCGAAGGGTGTGGTCTATTTTTTAAATAGGTTCGTTCTTTGTAAAATGTATAGTTTTCGTTCGTTTATCCAGCTTACTGTATATACAATTTAATTATATTAATTTGGTCCTCTTTTTATCGGTTTCTGAAATAATTAGAAACTTTATGTGTGTATAAAAACATTTTATGTATAAAACTTCTATATATTTCGCTCATTGACATTTTCCACTTATAAATCGTTTCCATATTTATAAGGTTATCGTTTTTCCCACTTAATCAATGAAATCAATATTGCAAAACCCACACGTGTTTAAATTGTATAAAACATATATATTTATATCAGCGAACATAATAATAATAATTACATTTATTTAATACATTTTAAACCACCAATTCTATAATATCCCAGTTTCATGTTTATTAAACCTTAAGTGGTATTTATTCACGTTTACATGACTCAAAACTTACCCTTAATTATGGTTTCGCCTAACCCAAACACACTCCTTGTGTATTCCTATCCATAGCCAAACGTACCCTTGCTGTGCCGCTGTCCCAAACCACCCTTTTGTCTATTTACACAGCCCAAACGCACCCATGTGGGTGGGTGATAAGCCAAAAGCACCATTGAGCATGGTTTCATAAAAAAAAGCACACCTTTGATGGAAGTACATGCCAAACGCCGCAGCCCTTGCTGCGGGTGTGAAGCCAAAACGCAACCCTAATTGGGTATTTACAGCAGACAAAACGCACTCTTGTGGATGGCTGCTGTTTAAGCCAAACGCCATATCGGCGAACAACCAAACAAAAAAGCACCAGCTGGTGCAAAAAACCCAATGCAATCTTGTGGTGGTTTTATAAAACCTCGGCACTCTACGGCTGTCGAGCACCAACACGCAGCCATAGCGCTGAAGTTCATACAACCAAACGCAACCCTTGCGTTTTATAAAGAAACCAAACGAACACCCCTCTTTGGCTAGCTCAAAAACCGGGCGCACCCTCGTGGGTGGTTGACTGCCAAAACCAACGCACCCTGCGTGGTGGCTGACCAACCCAACGCACCCTCTCGGGTGTTTATTAACAACCCAACGCACCCAGTGGGTTTGAGACCCAAGCCGGACGCGGCCTGTAGCTGCTGACCCAAAAACAAACGCACGCTTCAGTGCTTAAAGCAAAACCAAACGCACCCGTGTTGGGTTTATGTATAGCCAACGCACCCTTGCTCGCTGCTATGAAAGAAACGAACGCACCCCTGGGTGGGTCGTTGTACAAAACAGGAACCAAAACGCACCTAGATGGGTTTCTTAACAATCAAAAGCCAACCTGCGTGCATTTTACGAACCATACGCACCACCCTGGGATGGCTTACAACCAACCCGACACCCTGTGGTTGGCTGTTACAACAAACGCACCCTCTTGGGGCTGTCACCACAAACTAACACACCCTCGGTGTCAGTAAATGACGATGAAGATGGTGATAGTGCGGTGAGAGGGTGGTGGTGGTTTTTGGCGCGTGAAGGAGAGTGACACGGGGGATTTAATAGATCGGGAGATGGGGGTCACATTTGGTCTTGCCGGAAAAATCCTGCCGGAAAACTTTTCCGGCGGCGGTGCGGAATTACGGTGGGTGAGGAGTGGCCTGACGGTGGGGTGGCAATGGGAGGGGTGAGAGAGAGTGTTGTAGAAGATGTATGTGTTATGGTTGAGATAGAAATGAAAAAAAAGAAGGAAGATAGGAAGTATTTACTATATAATTAGGAAATGACATGTTATAATCTTGAGGGACCAATTGGTGTTAACTTGCGAGAAAACTTTTATAAATTACTCGGTTCGGGACTCGTTTGGCGACTTAACGGTTGATACCAACGCACGAAACTTGCGCCATTGTTTTTAGAATCATTTTTCCGATAAATTGAGTATTCGCTTGATATTATTTCATAATATTTTTTTATATAACATTAAGTGAAATATGCTGTTATTCATTTTGTGGGACCGGTATGCCTTTGTCCGAAATAAAAAATGAATTTAAGCTCGAGTATTCGCGTTATCGACAACGCTTTTAATTAAACATGATGACTAATTTATTTAATATTTTTATTAAATAAATACTGATAATTAAAAACAAATTTAATTATTTTTGTGTGTCCGCGTTTGTATATTGTTTCGAATATGTTTGCGGTGATGTTTTTAGCCCTTTCGGGCTCGTTTCAGGTCTAGGGCAAAACTAAAAAGTTGTCAGGAATATCATTCCTCATCAAATTGCTTTAGACTCCGAGTCGTGAAAACGTGATTTAGATGGTCGTTCTCATAAGTCAAGCCAGACCCTAAAAGAAATCGTCATTCAAACATTCGAAAATTCTCGGATGTTACATACAGCCTAAAAAATGAGAGGATTTTCGTGAGAAGTGTTGCTCATTACATGTTTTGGCCAAGAATTATATGTTACCTGCACACGAAAAAAAGAGAATAAAGAAACAATTTTAACAATAAATTACAAAATAAAGTAGGCGGAGTGAAGATTCGAACTTTTGTGTTTGTGCATTTGTTTTAGCCGGTTTATATAGGCGTGGATTAGGTTAACTCATGATGGTTTGTATTCTAGAAACTCCAAACAACACTCTAACTCTTGAAATCCAACAACATTCAACACATCATCTTTCCATGGTTATATTTATCTTTCTGTTCAGTTTTTACCAAGAATTTATGGTACATTGTATCAACATTATCGCGCACAATTAATGGAGTACACATAGATATATACTGCACTCTCTCACGCACGCGCACGCGCTCTCGCGCTTTAGACATTGTATCCAACACCTAATGACACATTAAATTAGAGGACCTAAGTTTATAATATAATAGATTATGGGTTATATTTCTGAATTGTATTGTTATTGATTTCTTTTTGTGTATACAAATTATTCGTGTGTGTGTTTTCTTATAGCAGGAGCATATTTTTTTTTGGTGCAAGGTGAAACAATTTTATTAATTTACTAAATCTTTGTGTGTCAAATAGCCGCTCTTCCTCCAGCCAGATAGACAGCTTCCCTTGAACATTCTAATACATAACCTAATAACAGACACAACAACAAAAAAGCTACCAACACCTATCCCTTATTTGTTAGAATTCTAAACATTAAGTCTGTAATAGATCACTATTTTGAAGAGATCGCTACTCTCTAGCATTTTCTATGGTAGGCCCAACCATCAGAGAAAGAATAGTCATATCAACTATTTTTTTTTTATGTTCACCTTAAATGATCTCTGCACTCACACTCGCTCGCACCTCACTCACTCTCACGCAAGTGCACACTCTCTCTCTCCTCTCCTTGCCCACTCGCCCCAACACTCCCTCACACTCAAGAAGGATAGACGCAACCTGATCACACACAGCTCCCCCCCCCGCTGCATCATTGTGGCAGGCTATAGCTACCTTCCCATTTTACCTATCAAGAAGGGCCCTTTACCAAGTCTATTGATGTGTATATGTTTCCTCATGATGCTCAACAAAACCCATACAACAACCCTTGCTGAATAATAAGGTTTAACAAACCATGGAGGCCTCACTAAGGTCAGATTCACACCCTCTTGTATATCATTCTCGCTCGCCTCCTTAGCAAAAGTTATTTGTTGAATCCAGTGGAAACCAACACTGATTAACCTAATACCCTGCACACTCACAGGCCATATCATCACCACAATGATTGACACCCTACCCTTGGGTACATCTCCCTGTGCAAAACGCCCAATTTATCAAAACGCAATACACAAATCCTCCCCAAGGCCATGTGCATACTATAAGGATTATAAAGAGCTTTTACGAGGCAAACTCCAAGTTACAAGGTTTCACACATTGTTTATGGCATGCATATCAACTTGATATAAAGTTTGATGAACCCATTCCCCAACAATACCATCCTGAAAATCTCTCTCACTCCCCTTTTAGCTCTCAGATAGTTGCTAAAACATAGAAGCTCTTCAGTTGATGGAATTGCATTTGAATGTCCCATTCTTTCACTATACTTTCTGATACATTCTAGATTTTTAATCTTCAAGCTTATAACTGTAGCTTCTGTTTTCCACTATTCCATTCAACAAGCATTGCAGTGTGTGTGTGTGTTTGAGTTGAATAACCTCTTATCTTCTTTCATTAGAATAAAAATTAGATCAAGTATAGCAAGTGTGTGTAGTTTTGAATGATACAATTGATATGTTTTACAACCAATATTTGCAATTTCTTCTCCTCCCCCACTCTCACTCCCCTTCCAGTCATTACCATGTTCATCTTCTCTCCAATGATGCTTACTTTTACTTCAAAATTCCTCGAGGTATAGGCATTGAAGAAGAGATGTTCATGAAGACACTCACTCTAACTAGTTTACAAAAAAGGGTCATAATCGCTTGGCTGTTTTTATTCCCATACCTCAAATGCCATGTGTTGTTAATCGCTCTTAAGCTATGAACAAGCATAGGAATTAAAGGCAAATCTAGGATTTCATTAGTTTACAAACAATTTATGCTTACGTTGACATAACTTTTACTTCTTAAAAACACTCCCATACTTTTTTTATATGAGCTCTCCTCCACAATTTGATTTCCCTCGATTAACAGATTGTATGATCAATCACATCTTCATTCAACTTTGGGACCTCAATTTTTTTAAGTCATCAAAAATTGCGCTCACACGCGACACTCGCGACATTAAGCACTCCTCGCTCTCTCTCGTTCTATCAATATATCAGCTATACTAGATCTTTTAGATAACTAGTTCATATCTCTTTTAAATGGAATAATATCACATACTGGTCCTATTCCCCACTTGTCAAAACCACCCCCTTCATATTAATACATAACCAAAACACAAAATCCCACCAACACACTTCTATCGCCCCCCCTAATCAATTCAGTAATTCATTTCCCACAACAGTCACTATCAAACACCTCCACACACATACAACACCACCTCCACACCACTCATACATTCTTACTTATCACATCTATGATTCACCCAAACACAATTGACTCATAAATTCCTTCATTAAACAAACAAAACATACCTCTCCAAAATGACGTTCATAGGTGTTTACACATGATGGCAGGAATTCCATCGCGCGAGCTCTCGCTTTTTGTCTCGCACATGTAAAAACCTTGGCTTTTGGTGCACGTGTGTGTGTGTTTCGCCAAGACACTTAGCAAGCTCCCTTCTTTGCACCCAATCTCTTGACCTTATAGGAACCCCATCCTGTCTTTTTCAATATCTTTTGGTTTTGGGAATCAAGAATACAGTTATGTCACACAGATAAATGTCGCATAAAAGCTAAACATATGTGAGCGCCTCCTGCATATGAAAGGGCTTTATTTTTCCAATCTTGCACATTATGTTTAACTCTTTCCACCAATTGATTACACTCAGTAACCCCAATGTTTTTAGTGATAAGAGGAACACCAAGGTATTTCTGGGATGATCGCATCTTAAAAAGGATACTTTTCTAAATTCTCTGTGTGTGTGTGTGTTCTTTCACATATCCAAGAAGATTGTACTCTTATTCATATTGGGGAATAATTCAGAAACCTACTAATTCATTAGCCCATCTTTTAAGTCTTCTCAACCGACTTGTGATCAACATTACTCAACATCAAAGATCATAGCAAGCAGATTTGAGTCAGGTTAAGCTTTAATCCCCATGGAAACTCTCAAAACTACTGGGCTTCATCGCACGCACCATTCTTGTACCCACTCTCAAAGTTAGGACTCTCTACCCACTCTCTCTCTAATTTTACCTGTGTTATCACACGCGTCGCACAAATTTACACCTTATCGCCAATACACTCCCACTCATAAAGTAAACCATTCCATTCCCCAATAAATCACATAACAAGCATCCCTAAGTAATCTCATATTTAACAACCCATACAAGAAATCCCCACAAGTCCCATATACAAATAATAATAACCACACCCCAATACACTAAGCAACTCAATTTCTAATGACCCTAATAAAGCATCTCGCTATTTGGCTATCATCCTGTTAGACCCTTTAATATCTCCTTGCTAAAAACTCCCATATATAGATATATGTCGCAAAGCTTCACTCTCATGGTACAAAAGTCACTTTGGTTTTAAGCTTACAAGTTCTTCTAAACACCCTGCTCTACTCACAGATTTGATATTATCATCCTAATTTAAAGGTTTGACCTAATTTAAAGGTTGACATATATTAAGAGCATATATTTGATTGGTTCTGTACCAAATAACCGTAATAAATCATAATATCAATAATGGCCAATAACAAACCTCCACGTCGTCTAAAATCCCTTCCACCTATACCCAATCATTCTATCAATTATTTAAAATATCTCTCTCAAATAAATAGTCACCAATGTTAATATCGATGCTTAAAGATAGATCTAAAGTCGTTTGTTTTATAAGTAGGGTTGAATTAGAATTTGAATTTAGTATCCAGATTTGATTCTGAGAAAGGTTTAGAGAGAGGAAATTATATTATAGTTAAATATCTTTAAATAAATTTTAAATTAAAGTATTATTTAATAGCAAAAAGAAAAAATGTGATAAATATAATTAAATGTTCCACTAGAGATGAGAGAGAGAAAATATGGTCACAAAACTCGCACGACTCGCTCACACTCCCGCAAATCCCTATAGCTACTCCATTCCGTCCATAATTATTAGTCTAAGTTTCCTTTTTTGTTTATTGTCCCAAATTAATTGTCACATGTCTAAAAAAAAAAAAGGATAGGAAATTTATAATAAGTTTACCCTATCGCCTCGACTTGATGTTATCGCTCGACGCTCACACTTTAAGAGTTAAAAATTCTGTGTGTGGTTAGGGTAAGTGTGTGTAATTGTGTAAAAAGTAAGAAGAGAGCAAGCTTGATTAGAGATAAGAGAATTTGTACAACTGTGTGTGTGTTTTTTGCTAGTGGGACTATAATTATGAGCGGATTGGAGTATCCTATAGCGTTTGCTTGGGTATGAGATTTTTGTGGAGCCTATTTTCTCTCTCTTCTCTATGTGGAACATTTATTATATTTATTCCCACATTTTTTCCTTTTACTATTAAATATTACTTTTATTTAAAATTTATTATAAATATATTTAACTAAAATATATTTTCTCTCTCTTTAAACCTTTCTTCAAATTCAAAAATCTAATACTAAATTCCAAATTCTATTTCAACCCTACTTATAAACAAACGTCCTTTAGATTATCCTTTAGCTCATTTTTAACATGTGGTACCTATTTATTTTGGTAGAATAATTTCAAAACATGATAGAAGTGAATGGGAATAGAGGAATGGATTTTAGACTCATTGTAGATGTTTGGTTAGTGGGCCATGAATGAAAAAAAGATATCAAACCTTTAAATTAGGTCATACCCAATCCCACCTATATGCTCCTAATATAGGTCAAACCTTTAAATTATGTCAAACCTTTAAATTAGTAAGATCATCACCAAAAGGATTCAGGGGTGTTTAGAAGAACTGGTAAGCTTAAACCAAAGTGCTTTTGTACCATGAAGACTCATTCAATACAATTTGCTAATAACTCAGGAGCTCTTAAAAGGGTCTAACAGGAAGATAGGCCCCCAAAGATGTGCTTTAAAGATTGACATAGCCAAAGCTTATGATATGTGGTATTGGAGTTTTCTGAAAACAAATTCTCATTTACTTTGGGTTTCATGAAAAGGATGTAATTGGATGGATATGACATGTCGTTACTAGTGATGCTTTTTTCAGTGCTATGTTATTGGGGGAAGGCATGGATTACTTTAAGAGTGTGAGAGGTCTAGAGGCCTAGCGGTGACCTTATGGCACCTTACCTCTTATCCTTAGTAATGGGAGTCCTACTTTGATTGGTACAGAGAAGGGTGGAGAAGAAGCAGTAGTTTATAGTTCCATTTGGGATGTAAAGCTCTAACATGACTCAAATCTGCTATGCTGATGATATTTTGATGTTGAGTAATGGTGATCCACAAGTCTTGTGGAAGACTTAAAAGATGGGCTAATGGAATTTAGTAAGGTTTCTGGATTAGTTCCCAATATGAATAAGAGTACAATCTTCTTTGGTAGTGTGAAAGAAGTTGAAAAAAGAGAATTATAAAATTATGCCTTTTATTTACTTGGTATCTTCCATGAAAATACCTTGGTTGTTTCCTCTTATCACTAGACAACATTGGGGGTTTACTGAAAGTGTGAAATCAATTGGTGAAAGTGTTTAAACAGAAAGTTGCAAGATTGGAATAATAAAGCCCTTTCATATGCAGGGAGGCTGCAATTGATATAGCTTATGTGTTAGCTTTTTTGTCACATTGCTGGCATCTGTATTCATTGATTCCCAAAACAAAGATATTGATAAAGACTTAAAGGTCTTCCTATGAGTCAAGGATGATTTAAGGAAGGAGCTGCTAAGGGTGTCTTGGAAAATTTATTTGTGCTCCCAAAGCAGTAGTTTGGAATAAAAGATTCAGGGGGGACCATGGAATGAAGCCCTCATGTGTAAACACCTATGGAACGTCAGTTTAATGAAGGAAAGTTTATGAGTCAAATGGGTGAATGTGATCAAATTATAAGTAAAATGTATATGGGAGGTGGATATTGATGAGAATGATAGTGGTACTTGGAAAGCCTTACTGAATTTGAGAAGTAAAATCAGAGAGAATGTTTGGAAAAAGATAGGAGATGGAAAAAATACCAATGTATGGTTTGACAAGTGGTGTAATGAGGGCCCATTATGTGATATTATTCCATTTAGAAAGAAGATATGAAGCTAGGTTTATCTAAAAGATCTAGTATTAGCTGATATGATTGTAATAATGAAATAGGGTTGGCTTCATGGAATGGAAGACCATTTTGATGTCTTAATAAAATTGAAGGTCCCAAAGTTGAATGAGATGTGAATTGATCATATCATATGGAAAGACAGAAGTAGAAATTGTGGGAGGTTCTCTATAAAAAAAGTATGGGAGGTTTTTAAAGAAGTAAAAGTTGATGTCAACTAGCATAAAGTTGTTTGGTACACTCAATGAAATCCTAGATATGCCTTTATTCTATGGCTTGTTATGCATAAGAGAATAACAACACAGGACATGATGATGGTATGGAATAAAAACAGCCAACTATTATGCCCTTTATGTAAACTAGTTAATGATTCTCATGAACATCCTCTTTTCAAATGCCTTACTCTGAGAATTTGGATATGAAATTAAGGCAAAAAAATTGAAGTAGAGAAATAGTCGGGTATGTCTGGAAGGTGTTGTGAAGAAATTTGGCAATGGTGGTTGTAAAAACAGTATCAATAGTATCATTCAAAGAATGGCTATTTCTACTGTGATCTACTTTATCTGGAATGAAAGAAATAAGAGGTTATTAATCAAGACCAAAGGATCTGTCAATGCTTGTTGAATGGAATAGTGGAAAACATGAAGCTACAGTTATTATAGCTTTGAAGATTAATAGATCTAGGAATGTTTCAGAAAGTATTGATGAAGACGGGTACATTCAAATGCAATTCATCAATCTGAAGAGCCTTCTATGTTTTAGCATGTCTGTTCATAAAAGGGGTGTTGAGTTCAAGGAGTGTTTGGTATAGCTGGTTTCATCAAACATATATCAGTTGGATTTGACTAGCCATTACATATGGTGTGAAACATTGCTAACTTGGAGTTTGCCTCGGTTAAGAGCTCTTTATAATCCTTACTAGGTTGCACATGGCTTGGGAGGGATTTCGTGTAATTTATTTTTGGTTTATATTGGGCTTTTGCACAGGGAGATGTACCATAGGTAGGTTTCTTTATGTCAAATTCATTGTGGTGATGATATGGCCTGGTGTGGGACAGGGGTATTGGTTGAATCAGTGGTTGTTTCCCTGGATTCAACAAATACTTTTGCTAAGGAGGATAGGAAGGATATAGAAGAAGGTGTGTGTTTATGACTTAGTGATGCCTTCATTGTTGTTAACCTTATTATTCAGCAAGGGCTGTTGTATGGTTTTGTTAGCATCATGAGGGAAATGTAGCTAAGCTTAGAAGAGCCCCTCTTGTATGGTGATGGGTGCTATAGCCTACACAATGATGCCCTCTCTGGTTTCAGACTATGCCATTGTGGATGGGGGCTGAATGGTGTAGTTTGGACTTGAGTTGTGAGGCTATGGTGAATGGTGCATTAAGGTGAACATATAAAGGATAGTTGATATGGCTATTCTTTCTCTGATGGTTGGGCACTACCAGAGAAAATGCTTGAGATCATCAAAGATATATAGAGTTGATGTTTAGAATTCTAACAAATAAGGGATAGGTTGGTATCTTTGTTTGTTGATGTGTCTGTTATATAGGTTAGTATTAGAATGTTCAGGGAATGTCTGAACTTCTGAGATTTCTTTTTTTCCTTATATTTGTATGTAAAAGTTTTTAGTTAATTATATATTGTCATCACCTTGCACCAAAAAAAATATGCTCATGCTATATAGAATATAAATGATAATTTTGTATATAAAAAAAACTCAATAACAATACATTCAGAAAATTTTAACCCTTAAATCTTATTAATATTTATAAACTTAGGTCCTCTAATTTAATTGTCATTAGTGTTGATACAATGTACAAGTTGCGCAGCGTGTTATGTAGGAAGGTGATGCGTACTCCCATTAATTGTCATTAATGTTGATACTAAATTCTTGGTAAAAAAGTTGAAGTGAAAGAGTAAATATAACCATCAAGATGAAGTTGAAGTGTTGTTGGAGTTTCAAGAAGTTGAAGTGTTGTTGGAGTTTCTAGAATACAAACCATCATGAGTTAACCTAATCCACGCCTATATAAACCGGCTAAAACAAATGCACAAAACAGAGTTACGAAATCTTCAATCCGAACTACTTTATTTTGTAAGTTATTGTTAAATTGTTTCTTTATTCTCGTTTTTTTCGTGTGCAGGTAACATATAAATTCTTGGCCTAAATGTAATGAGCAACACTTCCTCCACGGGAAACTCCTTCCATTTTTTAGGCTGTATGTAAAATACGAGAATTTTCGATGTTTGAATGACGATTTCTTTTAGGGTTCTGGCTGACTTATGAGAGACCTCTAAATCACGTTTTCACGACTCGGATGTCTAAAGCAATTTGATGAGGAAATGATATTCCTGAAATTTTTAGTTTTTCTAGTTTTGCCGGACCTGGAACGAGGCCGAAAGGGCTAAAACAGCACGCAAAAATTTTTACGAACCAATATACTAACCGCGGACACACAAAACATGAAATTTGTTTTTTTTTTTTTTTTTTTTTAAAATTATCTGTATTTATTTAATAAATATTAATATATAGACTTCATTTTATTAAAAGCGTTGTCGATAACGCGGAATAACTCGAGGCCTTAAATTATTTTTTTATTTCGGTACAAGGCAAAAACGGTCACAATTTGAATAACAGATATTTCACTTAATGTTATAAAAAAAATATTTATGAAAATTAATATCACAGCGGATTATCATTGTTTTCGGAAAAAAAAATGATTTGAAAAACAATGGCGCAAGTTTAAGCTGCGTTGGTTCATCCGTTAAGTCGCTCAAACGAGTCCCGAACTTGTATTTTATAAAAGTTTCTCGACAAGTTACATATTGGTCCCTCAGTATTATAACATGTCATTTCTAATTATATTTATTTACTTCTATCTTCTTCTTTTTTTCATGTCGATCTCTAACATATACAATAATCTTCTTCAAACTCTCTCTCTCCACTCCCATGCCACCCCACCGTGGCCACTTCTCACCCACCGGGATTCGGCCCACCGCCGCCACGAAATAACTTTTTACGGCAGGGTTTTTCGGCGAAGACCAGATGTGACCCCCATCTCTCGATCTATTAGATCCCCCGTGTCACTCCCCTTCACGCGCCAAAAACCACCACCACCCTCTCACCGCCACTATCACAATCTTCATCGTCATTTAATAACACCGAGGGTGTGTTAGTTTGTGGTGACAGCCCCAAGAGGGTGCGTTTGTTGTAACAGCAACCACAGGGGTGTCGGGTTGGTGGTAAGCACCAGGGTGTGCGTATGGTTCGTAAATGCACGCAGGTTGCGTTTGATGTTGTTAAGAATACCCATCGCTTAGGGTTGCGTTTGGTTCGGTTTGGTAAAACGACCCACCCAAGGGTGCGTTTGTTTCTTTCATAGCAGCGAGCAAGGGTGCATTGGCTGTACATAAACCCAACACGGGTGTGTTTGGTTTTGCTTTAAGCACTGAAGCGTGCGTTTGTTTTTGGGTCAGCAGCTACAGGCCGCGTCCGGCTTGGGTCTCAAACCCACTGGGTGCGTTGGGTTGTTAATAAACACCCGAGAGGGTGCGTTGGTTTGGTCAGCCACCACGCAGGGTGGTAGCGTTGGTTTTTTGGCAGTCATACCACCCAAGGTGGGTGCGCCGGTTTTGAGCTGCAAAGAGGGTGTTCGTGGTTTCTTTTTAAAGAAAGGTTGCGGTTTGGTTTTGATGACTTAGCAGCTATAGGCTGCGTTGGTTGGTGCTCGTACTAGCAGTTATAGTTGGGCGCATCGTGGTTATAAAAACCACCACGAAAGATGCTTGGGTTTGTTTGCACCAGCTGGGCTTTTTTGGTGTGGTTGTTCGCACGATAGGGTGAGTTTGGATTAACAGCAGCCCATGCACATGAGTGCGTTTGGTGCTGTAATTATACCATTAGGGTGCGTTTGGCTTTCACACCCGCAGTATGGGCTGGTTTGGCTGCTGTACTTCCTCAAAGGGGGTCCCCAGGTGGTTTTTGTTTAATGAAACCCATGCACAGGGTGCGTTGGCCTTTAACAGCCCACCACAGGGTTGCTTTGGCTGTGTAAATATGACAAAAGGGGTGTTTGGGAACAGCGGGCTCAGCAAGGGGTACGTTTGGGATTGGATAGGAACACAAAAGGAGTTGTGTTTGGGTTTTTAGCGAAAACCATAATTAGGTGGTAAGTTGATTTCATGATTAAACGGTGAATAAATACAAACTTAAGGTTAATAAACATGTAAATTGGATTTATATATTGGTGGTTTAAAATGGTTTTAAATAAATGTAATAATTATTTTATGTTCAAGTTGATATAAATATATATGTGTATATATTTAAAAAACACGTGGGGCTGGGGTTTGCTAATATGATGTCTATTGATTAAGTGGGAAAAACGTTAGACTTTATAAATATGGAAAACGATTTATAAGTGGAAATGTCATGGCGAAATTTATAGAAGTTTTATACTTAGAAATGTTTTACTAAAGTTTCTATTATTTCAGAAACCGATAAAAAGGGACCAAATTATATAATAAATTGTATTATACAGTAATGGATAAAACGAACGTAAAAACTATACTTTTACATGAGACGAAACTATTTTGGATCACGACCGTACGAAGAAACGAAAGCATAATTTATTTAAATTATGATTTTTTATTTTTTAATGGTTACATAAACTTTACAACTTGGTTTGTTGATTTATAACATTAAGACATGGGGTTTTCTTTTATTCAAAAGTTCTTTTAGTAGGGTCAAACTACTAGTTTTATTAATTCGCCCCACACTTATGATATAATACCTGCAAGGTATTATATACTTTTCATTAATGTCTAGATTGACTGTCTTTGTTATATAATTCACGGTAGGAATTATATAAGGGTTAGTTTCATATGTAATGTATATAGAATATATATTACACACTTGGGGTATATTTTCAAATTATTTATTTAACCAACCACCAAACCATTACAACATTAAATCTGAATCTTCTTTTTTCAAACGGTGTCGTGTCGACGGTGATCTATCCATCAGGGAAAACCCCAATTCATTATCTAGGCTAGTGGGACTTTAGCCGTTAAAGAGTAGCTGCGCACTTCTTGATCGAGACGACTGTCTTCGTTCGTATTGTGGATATTAGATGCCTATCCGATTTCGATCGTTCTGCAACATCAATGGTGAAGTTTCATAGCACCTATGTTTTACTGTTTTACATAATATTTGGGGTGAGAACCATGCTTAGTTACAAATTCATTTACTGGTTTTGATTTGTAAACTCATTACGTGCTCATTTCAAACTTGTCCGCATACATGTTTACAAACGCATTTACATTGGTGTTTACTGTTTGGTTTACTTTGCTCATTTAATTATCTCGCGAGGAGCTACTAATACCTGGTTTACTTTTGAACGTTAACGTTAATACTACTTTTATGAATACGGATTAGCTATAAGCGGATTGATAACTGATGACAAAACGGGTTAACTGCCCGGTGTTCTTTAGAGGGGACACCGGTAACGGGTAGTTACATATTTTTACTTTACTGCCGGTGTTCTTGGAAACAGGGACACCGGGGGGTGATGGGGGGGGTGGGGGGGGGGGGGGGGGGGTGGGGGGGGGGGGTGGAGGGGGGGGGGTGGCGGGGGGGGGGGGGGGGGGGGGGGGGGGGGGGGGGGGGGGGGGTGGGGGGGGGGGGGGGGGGGGGGGGGGGGGGGGGGGGGGGGGGGGGGGGGGGGGGTGGGGGGGGGGGAGGGGGTGTGGGGGGGGGGAGGGGGGGTGGGGGGGGGGGGGGGGGGGGGGGGGGGGGGGGGGGGGGGGGAGGGGGGGGGCGGGGGTGGGGGGGGGTGGTGGGGGGGGGGGGGGGGGGGGGGGGGGGGGGGGGGGGGGGGGGGGGGCGGGGGGTGGGGGGGGGGGGGGGGGGGGAGTGGGGGGGGTGGGGGAGGGTGGGGGTGGGGGGGGGGGGGGGGGGGGGGGGGGGGGGGGGGGGGGGGGGGGGGGGGGGGGGGGGGGGGGGGGGGGGGGGGGGGGGGGGGGGGGGGGGGGTGGGGGTGGGGGGGGGGGGGGGGGGTGGGGGGGGGGGTGGGGGGGGTGGTGGGCGGGGGGGTGGGGTGTGGGGTGGGGGGGGGGTAGGGGGGGGGGGGGGGGGTGGGGGGGGGGGGGGGGGGGGGGGGGGGGGGGGGGGGGTGGGGTTGGGGGGGGGGGGGGGGGGGGGAGGGGGGGGGGAGTTGGGGTAACGGGGTACATATTTTAATTCACTGGCCCAAATTGGGTACATACAAGTCCTACGTCACCAGCGTCATGGAACTGTAATATCACTTGGAGGGTGAGCGCGAAATGTTATGAATATTAGATCTTATTCGGGTGTGGATCCCTGTTCGGGTGATTAGCGATCGCCGGTATCGACAGATATTGCATGATGTCCTATGGAAGTGATATAAAAATAGACCCTATTCGGGATTGACAACTCCCGTTGGGTGATTAGACTATCATGGGAACGACATGTTATAACATGTCGGAATATCAAGTTAGGACTACTGGGCCCTAACAACTACATAAGAATCTTACATTGATTTATTTAGCTTCAGTTTCATGAGCTTAGAGTAATCGTAAACATAGTTTTATACTCACATGGATATTTACGTTGCCTTGATAAAATGGCAAACATACTTGAAACATTTTGGTGACATTAAATTGGTCATGCATTCTTTATAAATCTTTGGAATAAGATTGGTACTTTTGGTGACATTAAATTGGTCATGCATTCTTTATAAATCTTTAGGATAAGATTGGTACCTTTGGTGACATAAAATGTGTCGTGCATCCTTTATAAATTCTTGGGATTTTTACATGGTACCGTGATGACACAGTGGATTACATTCATATTTAAACAAACCTATGAACTCACCAACTTTAATGTTGACACTTTTAAGCATGTTTTCTCAGTGTAATTATGCATGCTTCAGAATTTCTTAAAGTGCATTGGAAGTCTATACATTCAAGCTTTTCATTGTGATGAATTATGGGACAAATGTATATTAATATAAGATTTTGTTTATATCACGAGATTACTTTTCAAACGACACTTAGAGGTCAGTTCCTTCTTGTATCTAGCGGTGTGTTATTAAGAAAGTAGCACCCCAAGTGGTATTCCGCTGCGTTGTTGTATTTTTGGAGTATTTCAGATTGGTATCAGAGAACAGGCTATATGGAACTAGGTTGCATATTTTAACTTAGCTATAGTCGTTTTCACAAACATTGATCACAATCTAACATTTCATATGCATACATGCTACTTGCTTATGTGAATGCCTTTCATTACATGCCGCATTTAAGTGCTTACGTGACATAATAGATCTTAACATTTTATATGTTGCATTCCTTTCGCGTATATCGTACGCTTATTTATATAAGAGTTATTATATAAATGTCAGAATATTTTTAAGACATTGTGGGTTGCACAATGGTCTCATTTTACTTCTAAGACATTGTGAGTTGCACAATGGTCTCAATTATACCTCAGACATTGTGAGTTATACAATGGTCTCATCCTGCTTCTTAGACATTGTGAGTTGCACAATGGTCTCAATTATACCTCAGACATTGTGAGTTATACAATGGTCTCGTTTTAATTCTTAGACATTGTGAGTTTCACAATGGTTTCATTTCGTTCTCAGGCATTGTAAGTTAAACAATGGCCTTTAAGGATATTATTTTTCTTCATAGCATTATACTATATTGTATTACACGGAGACCGTTATAATTTTTGTTTACATGGAATTATGTATGAATCTAAGTATTACAAGTCTTGTATGGGCGGGACTTGTAATATAAGGGTTGATATGATAATTGCTATGTAAGCAAAACCCGTCACAGTTCTGTTTACATGGAATTATGTATGAATCTAAGTATTACAAGTCTTGTATGGGCGGGACTTGTAATATAAGGATTGATATGGATATTTGCTATGTAAACAAAAACCGTCACGAGTTATGTTTACATGGATTTATGTTGTGAAATCTGAGCAATTACAAGTCTTGTATGGGCGGACTTGTATTAGGAGGATTGATACGATAAGTGCTATGTTAAATCGTTTATAAGAACCTTATGTATTTACTCTAACAGAGGACTCATTAAACTTTTTGAACTCTTTGTTCGATCTGCCTGGCAGTTTTTACTCCAAGCTCCGACAGACGGGTTTTTTTAAACACTCGTCCTATAGCTCATTTAGATCACATGACATCGTCATGTCAAAAACACTTTGAAGGTTATGAGAGTCACGCGTATTTCATCGGATTATAGTAGGTTGATTGATATTTATTTTTTGAAAGGATTGGACGGCTTTCATGTTTAAATAAATAAATATATAACAATCATCGAACATAAGTTTATCATTTCTTACTTACATAAATTTGGACAGCTTCTTTATGTAATAAGATATTATAATATGAGTGGGTTAATGGTATCCAATATGACACGAGTATGAACCTGGAAATCGTTAATCATCAAAAAATCAGTTTAAAAAGGGATCTAGAGATACATCGTGTCTTGCTACTCAGCAAAATCTTAAGGCATCACTTGGAGCTGCCTTATCACATTCTTAAGTTGTTACTTTTGCGATTGCAAATCCTCGCGATCACGAACTGTTCGTGGAACTAACAGAATTGTTACACACTTGAGCTAATGGAGCTGATTCATCGAACTAACGACTGAGTACCATAATCCGCCGTCTATCGCGTAAGCTCTCTCGCTAGCCCCTCTCATTTATTGAACTTTATTCTGGGAATATTGTTTCTCGGAGGGTCATCACCCTCTGCATCCCATCACCGTTTGTTATAGTTATCGTCGTTATGGTCGCTGCTGTTGGGTCCTGGAGCGGTCCCAGCAGGTACAACTTTATCCAATGGGTAATGCAACCCTCCTTAAACCAAATAAACACCTATCGACGAACACAGCTTAGGTGGACTATTCATTGCGGGCTGACACTAGTTGAAGACTGGGGGGGGGAGGGGGGTCTCGCGATACATCCTAGTATGACCCAAGTAAGTTGGGTACTTACATACATAAGCCACGTTGATGTGAATCATCGAACATTACAAATAGTAGAAACGAGACTCCGTCCTCGGACATTTAGAAACTTATACAAACATACTCACGCGATTACACCTTCTTCTTGATGTTTTCACTATAAGGAGACTTTCCCTATAACGCGGTTATACCAGTCATAGATCTGTAATGATATATTGAGGATACCACATATGATGGATATAAATATCCTGAACAAACCTAACCAAATTTTTTGGTAGATTGAGAAGTATAGAAAACAACCCGTATTTTGCCTGAATAGTTATCAGCGTCTTGTTTAGGACGAGTACAGTTAACCTTAAGTCCTTCCTTGGTCACACAATCGGATAACACAAATTTAATCTCGGGACGAGATTTCTTTAAGGGGTAGGTACTGTAACAACCCCAAAACCCCCCACCCCCTTACGAGAAATTTGCGGAATGTTTGAATGACGATTTCTTTTAGGGTCTGGCTGACTTATGAGAACGACCATCTAAATCACGTTTTCACGACTCGGAGTCTAAAGCAATTTGATGAGGAATGATATTCCTGACAACTTTTTAGTTTTCCCGAGACCTGGAAACGAGCGAAAAGGGCTAAAACAGCACCGCCAAACATTATTCGAACAATATACACGCGGACACCACAAAAACAATTAATTTGATTTTAATTTCAGTATGTATTTAATAAATATAAATATATAATTTTAGTCATCATTTTAATTAAAAGCGTTGTGGATAACGCGAATACTCGGGTTGAAATACATTTTTTTATTTCGGACGAGGCAATAAACCGTCCACTAAATTTGAACTAAAGGGATATTTCACTTAATGTTATAAAATATTTATGAAATAATATCAAGCGAATACTCATTTTTATCGGAAAAATGATTTGAAAAACAATGGCGCAAGTTTCGTGCGTTGGTTCATCCGTTAAGTCGCTCAAATGAGTCCCGAACCAGTATTTTATAAAAGTTTCTCGACAAGTTACGCTATTGGTCCCTCAAGTATTATAACATGTCATTTCTAATTATATATATATATATATTTCTATCTTTCTTTTTCATTTCTATCTCAACATATACACATACATCTTCTTCAACTCTCTCTCTCTCCCCTCCCATGCCACCCCACCGCCGGCCACCCTCACCCACCTGATTCCGGCCACCGCCGCCGGAAAACTTTTCCGGCGGGTTTTTCCGGCGAAGACCAGATGTGACCCCCATCTCCCGATCTATTAGATCCCCCGTGTCACTCTCCTTCACGCGCCAAAAACCACCACCACCCTCTCACCGCCACTAATCAACATCTTCATGTCATTTACTAACACCCGAGGGTGTTTTAGTTTGTGGTGACCGCCCAAGAGGGGGCGTTTGTTGTAACGCAACCTCAGGGGTGTCGGGGTGGTGGTAAGCGCCAGGGTTGTGCGTATGGTCGTAAAGCCGCAGTGCGTTTATGATTTGTTAAAGAAACCAATAATCAAGGGTGCGTTTTGGTTTCGTTTGTAAAGACCACACCCAGGGTGCGTTTCGTTTCTTTTCATTGCAGCGAGCCAAGGGTGCGTTGGCTATCACATAACCCAACACGGGTGGCATTTGGTTTTGATTTAAGCAACGAAGCGTGCGTTTGTTTTATGGGTCAGCAGCTTAACAGGTCGCGTTCGGCTTTGGTTCTCCAAAACCCACTGGGTGCGTTGGGTTGTTAATAATCACCCGGAGAGGTGCGTTTGGTTTGGTCAAGCCACCACGCAGGGTGCAGTTGGTTTGTTTGGCAGTAACCACCACGAGGGTGCGGCGGTTCCCCGGTTTTGAGCTAGCAAAGAGGCGTTTTCGTTGGGTTTCTTTTTAAAACGCATGGGTATGCGTTTGGTTTGATTGACTTCAGAAGCTATAGGCTTCGTTTGGTTGGTGCTCGACAGCCGTAGAGTGCGCGTGGTTATAAAACCACCACGAAGATGCATTGGTTTGTTTGCACCAGTGGGTGCTTTTTTTGGTTGGTGTTCGCCGTAGGGGCGTTTTGCTTAACAGCGGCCATTGTACATGAGTGCGTTTGTTTTTTTGGGGGGGCTTGCTGTAAATACATTAGGGTGCGTTTGGCTTTCACCACCCGAAGCAAAGGGCGTGCGTTTGGCTTGTTACTTCATCAATATCGGGGTGCGTTTGTTTAATGAAACCACGCACAAGGGTGCGTTTGGCTTAACAGCCCACCCACAAGGGGTGCGTTTGGCTGTGTAAATATGACAAAAGGGGTGTTTGGGACAGCGGGACATTCAAGAAGGTACTCTTGGCTTGGTAGGAACACACAAATGAGTGTGTTTGGTTGTTAGCGAAACCATAATATGGGTAAGTTTGATTCATGATAACGGTGAATAAATAAAAAAAAAAAAAAAAAAACAACTTAATGTTTAATTAAACATGAAACTGGATATATATATTGTGGTTTTAAAATGGTTAATAAATGTAATAATTATATTATGTTCACGGTGTATTATAATTAATATTATGTTTATATATTTAATCACGTGGGGGTTTTGCCAATTATTGATTTCATTGATTAAGTGGCGAAAAACGTTTATAGTAATTTATAATTATGGAAAAACGATTTATAAGTGGAGAATGTCATGGCGAAATTTATAGAAGTTTATATTAGAATGTTTTACTATAGTTTTTTATTTCCAGAAACGATTAAAAAGGGACCAAATTATATATAAAATTGTATTCCTACAGGTTAAACGGATATAAAGAACGATAACTTTACTTTTACAATGAGACGGAAATATTTTAGATACGACCCGCTCGAAGAACCGAAAGATTAATTTATATAAAATATTTATTTTATATTGTTATAATGGTTACAAGACTTACAAACTGTTTGTTGATTCATACATATGACATTGGTTATTACTTTTATTCAAAGTCTTTTAGTAGGGTCAAACTAAACTAGTTTAAAAAAAATTACCCACACTTATGATTTTTTATACATGCAAGGTATTATATACTTTTCATTAATGTTTGATTGCTGTCTTTGTTATATAATTCACGTAGGGAATTATATAAGGGTTAGTTTTATTGTAATGTATATAGAATATATATTACACACTTGGGGTACTTATTTTCAAATTATTTATTCTAACCCAACCACCAAAACCAATACAACATTAGATCTGGAATCTTTTTTCATGTGACGTGTCGAAGGTGACTATCCATCAGGAAACCAAATTCAATTATCCTAGGCTAGTGGGCACTTAGCGTTAAGAGTTAGCTGCGATTCTGATCGAGACGCTTCGTCTTACGATCGAATGTGCATATTTGATGACTATCCGTCGATGGTTCTTGAAACATAAAGGTGAGTATAGCCACGTTTTACAGGTTTGTATTTATTTTGGGGTGAGTACATGCTTGTTACATTCAATTCGTTTTTGATTTAACTCATTACGTGCTACATTTTCAACTTGTCGGCATACATGTTTACAACGCTTTTACATGGTTGATTACCTGTTTGTGTTTATTACTCATTTAATTATCTCGCGATGGAAGATAACAATACCTGGTTTACTTTTGAAACGTAAACGCAGATACTATACTTTTATGATTAGGATTAGCTTAAGCGGATTGAACTGATAAAAACAAGTTACTGCCCGGGTGTTCTTGGAGGGGACACCGGTAACGGGAGTACATATTTTTACTTTACTGCCCGGGTGTTCTTGGAGGGGACACCGGTAACGGGAGTACATATTTTAAATCACTGCCCAAATTGGGTACATACAAGTCTACGTCACAGCGTCATGAACTGTAAATCACTGGAGGTGTGGCAGCGAATGTTATGGAAATAGATCAATTCGGGTGTGGACCTGTTCGGGGTGAATTAGCGATTCGACGGTAACGACATTATAGCGTGATGTCCCGCGAAATGATTTAAAATTATCCTATTCTGGGATTGACAACCCCCGTTCGGGCGAGATTAGGCTATCACTGGAACGAAACGTTATAAATCTTGTCGGTATTATCACGTGGGGACTACAGGGCCCCTAACAACTACATAAGAGTCTTATTATGTATTTATTAGCTTCAGTTTCATGAGCTTAGAGTAATCGTAAACATTGTTTTATACTCACAATGGATACTTTACGTTGCATTGAATAAAATGGCAATACATACTTGTTACATTTTTGGTGGACATTAAATTGGTCATGCATTCTTTATAAACTTTGTATAAGATGTGGTACTTTTCGGTGACATTAAATTGTCATGCATTCTTATAAATCTTTATGATAAGGGGGGGGGATTGGTACTTTTGGTGACATAAAATGTCGTCGTGCAAATCTTTTTAAATCTTTGGGTTTTTTACATGGTTACTGTGGATGTTACAGTGGATTAATTCATATTTAAAACTAACCTTGTACTCACCAAAACTTTAATGTTGACACTTTTAAGCATGTTTTTCTCAGGTAAATTATATGCTCAGATTTCTTGAAGTGTATTGGAGTCTATACATTCAAGCTTTTCATTGTGATGCAATTATGGGACAAATGTATATTAAATTCAGATTTTGATTAAATCAACGAGATTACTTTTCAAACGACACTTAGAGGTCGTTCTCTTGTATCTAGCGCTGTGTATTATGAAGTAGCACCCCAAGTGGTATTCCGCTGCGTTGTTGTATTTTTGGGGGTGTTACACTGTATCTCCCGCCATGTGTTCTTGATTAAAGAGATGAAGAAGGTGATATTGTGAGTGATATAGAAGAAGCATGCAAAAGGACTCTAATTTTAGTAGTGAACTTTTTAGTGGTTGAATCATGGATATGTGTTCGTAATGTAATTAGTTTCTAACTTTTTATAAGTAAAGTGCAAGGATATGCTTCTTTTTGTTTCTCATTGTCAAGTTATTATATCATAATCTTTCAGTTCAAAATATAGTATTTTACGAATAGAATGACTTATTTGTATTTTTTGTAAGCCTTTTTTAGATGATGATGACGACAATGTTCCCAATCTGCCATACTCCTAAAAGAAAAAAAAGTAAAAAAAAGATAGATAATGATGAGGTATCGTATGAAAATTATGATGGCATAAAGGTTGGAAGATGCAGGTTAGATAGAGAGCTATAAATGTACAAGTTGCGCAGCGTGTTGTGCAGCAAGGTTACTCAGGCGGTTATGCTGAACACACAACCTTTTGAGTGCTCAGAAATCTATAAAAAAAAGGGGGTTGTCAGTTTACACATGTATATAGACACATACCAAACTTACCCTAGTTCACGAGAATCCACCAACACACAACATCGCTAACTTAAAACCAGATTAACGCCTAACAGATACGTAGCAACTAAAAACATAACTAAAATTAACAACCTACATTCATAATTACAAAAAACATTTAATAATGACTACCCAATAATGGGGAAAAAAACCTAACTATCTACTATTACGGCCCACCAACACAAGCCTTTGCACAACTACATAGAAAAACAAACGCAACATATTTCTTTCCCGCAAAAGATCTCCAAGCCCCGTAGTGCACGCGTCGCACGGGTATGCATGTCTCGTTTATATATAAAAAAGGGCCTTTCACATTTATTCACTATCTTGATTCGATGGTTAAAAAAGATTCTAGCATTTAGCTTGAATAATATTTCTGGAAAAAATTGTTTCGCAAGAGCAATACGAATAAACAAATTTTATAGAATGATTTTTTAGATGTTCTTATTCCCATATGAAAAAGGCAATCAAATTCATACCCATTGCTATACCATACAAAACCAATTCCGATACCGATAGTCATTCATGACATCAAACCAAACACACCCTAAATTTAGTTTACTCAAAACCAAGGTTATAAATAGCGTGAGGCGTGGCGTGACAGCATGGCTAAGCTCACGCCTTAAGAGCCATGGCGAGTCATGCGTTTTTTAATGCATGACTTAAAGCGGCACAAAATATGAAAATATGTATAAATTTATTTATTTATATTATATTTCAAATATATTGGTTTACAAAGATTGTCATACACTAAAAGAATATGCCAAAAAAAATCATCTTATATGTATTCTTATTCATTTTTTATATAAAAACGATTTTTTTATAGAAATTGGAATTCAAAACTGCATTCAGCTTCATGGTCTTTAGTGATTTATTACGTTTTTTCATTTATCATCTTACGTCACGCCTTAAGCGAGCCTTTGTTTATTACGTAGCGTGAAATTGTCAAGTCTCGCGCAATTTACGAAGGCCTTAAGGACGCCCTTTAGAACCCTGCTCAAAACTCACTATTTTCGTATTCCAATCACTATTTTTCGAACTCAAAATGGTAATTCAAACATTCTCTTGTATTTTATGGACATTTTGTCCAAATATTGTGTAAACGAATCGATTGTTTAGTCGTACATCTCTTAAATCACTCAGTATAATTGTTTGCGAATTTATTTATTAATTCACATGAACATGAACAAAGATTTGTATTCGTTAATTAAAATGAGACGACATGAACATAAGCTCTCGTTCATTGTTATTTATGTCATGTGATCGTCTAGTCATATGTTGTATATGATATATTTATTTGTTTATTTCCAAATTATATTATATATTTATATGATATACTCTTCGTAAAATATGTAAACTTAGACAAACGAACGCAAAAAAAGAAACGTTACAATATTCTAGATATTTTGTGCTTGCTTTTATATGTTCATTTATTTTCGTTCGTTTATATTCGTTTAACGCGTTAATGAACGAACATGAACAATCTTACTTTGTTAATGAACAAGAAATTACGTCCGTTAAGCCTTTGTGTACGTTTTTTTTTATTTTGGAATTGCACACAACTATTTCACAATATTTACACAATAAATCAATCTCACAATATGACTTTTACCACAACTATTTGATTGAAGAATCACATTTGGACTTTGGAGTATCATTGGAACACAAACACTTTAGTAGGTTCTTGTTCGTGTTCAGCATATCAATACTCTGACGAAATTTTGAAACCATTTACGAGTAACAATAAGTTGTAACTGCTCTTTGGTTAATTACACCTTTTGTGGAATTACATCTCCTATCATTAAAACTTTTTGTAAAGATCACAATCCATGTGACAAATAATTAAGTCTCATCATAAGAATTAGTATCGAATACAATCCCTAATATCGTTTTTCAACACTCGTATGTACCTGCAAGTTATATATAGTTGGTTCATGATTAATGTGACTTGTTATATCATGTGAACTAAAATACCAAATTAGCATCACCAAAAAGTTTGTAACTTAACCGTATATGTCATGTGATGCGGTAGTGCATCTCAACTAAATAAACGTGAGTTAAATCTCATTTTAAATATTTCTGATAGATTCGCAGTGTATATAATGTAATTGTCAATTTGTCTTTAGAGAAAACAAAAAGCAGTTAGTATAGCGTGAACATTATATTTTACAAAAGTCAAGGAAAGTTACTAGTAATAGGAAGGATCTGTTAATATCTTGACGTGTGATTATTACTTGGTCTATAGAAGTTGGTAATGGATAGTTGCATCACTTGCTTTATTTTTTTTACGTAAATATAGTTTTATATACAAGTGTACCCCCAACTTGAAGAGTAGTCATATTATAAGACCTTTTTTTTATTAATATATTGGGAAATATTGAATATATGACTACTTCAGGCATCAGTACAGTATTTCTTTTATTTGGTTTGAATTCAATATTGTTTTTTTTTTGCTGTGTTCACGCCTCGAGTTGAAAGTCAACCATTTCGATTCACATTTTCGTTTAGACTAATAAATATACTATTCTTTTTATATTATATTATTGCTTTTTTAAACATTTATTATTTATTTTTTGATGTAACTTAGGCGATTAGAGATGTTCATTTACTCTAAATAAACCGAAAGATTAAACCGCCAAATGTGAACAAAACAGAAACTGAATTTTTATTGGTGTATGGTTACTGATGTATTTCATTAATGTATGGTTTGGTTTAATGGTTTGACAAAATTTTTAACTAAAACTGAACCAGACAATCCAAACATCTATACCTACATGGCTGCATATGATTTTGATCCTATTTTTTGTAAGTCTTAAATTCCTAAAAAAATCTTTTAAATCTTAAATCTAGCTTTCTCATGCATATCCAAATGGATCGAGGTAACTTCTAGGTTTTTGGTTATTACTTTAAGTGTTTATCACAAAATAGTAGATTGTGTTTTGCCGGTCTATTTGAATTTTGGTTTTTGTTTTACCAAATCTAATATGTATTATTAGTTTTGATGTTATATGTTTTAATGGTTTTGGTTTAGTTTTGATTTTGTCTTTAGAAATTTTCAAATAAATGAACCCTAACCATACAACTTAAAAACCCAAAAATCAAACCAATATGTATGTACAAAAAACAATTAAGTATTTATATATTTACAAACCAATTGACAAGTTGCACTTTATAAATAAAGTGTTAAGACCATGATACTTCTTCTTGAGTGTCATCTGAACATTGCATCCTTGCATTGCATGAATATACCAACCATGATGTCACAAAATTGGACCCTTCATTTTAATACTAGCCAGGCCTTATCATGTTGTTTTAAACCAAATATTCCGACCAAGAATTGACACCAAAGATGTCGGATAGTTATCAACTGTGCGTTCGTTTATCCTAGCTCAGTTAATAAAATTACGCTAAAACGTTACACTTTAATTACCATAGGGGTGTTATTATTGAAAAATAATAATGTAAATATGATTTACATTAAATGTTGGAGCTGCAAACGAGCAAACAAGATGCGTCCTAACATTTTTTGGATTGCAAAACTAATTTTTTTTAAACACCATTTGTGTATCTAGGTGTCATAACATTATTATGCATGACTCATTGGAATTTTTGAGATTTACACCTCTCGAATGCGATGAAAAACAATAAATCAAAACACGAAAGATAATCTAATGGCTAGAATATCGAAAACAAAAATAAAGCACGATTAATTATAATCATGAATTATTGGGCTAGATATTCAAATGTAAAGAGGTGCCCAAGGCCCAATTGGCTAATAATGATATAAGGCCAATGTAGCCCATTAAATTTTAGCCACTATAAATGGAAAAAGTGCTGAAAATGGTTAATTAAGCCAAACATCTGTAACACACCTTAAAAATGAAGGCCCGGTGCCATACACTTGCATGGGTATAATCCGAGTCAGCTTTTTTATTATGTTAGGTTTTTTTACAATAAAAGATATTCATTTAAATCTAAAAACACATAGTTTGTTAGCCTTATGCTTGTTTGCAAAAAAATCGTAATCGTTAGCGGGGCGGCTTTTCGATCCAACCCTGTAGCTTGTTAATCGGTCAAGGCTGGAATTATTCGGCGGATGAATTGGATTGGCATATTTGGCAAAATTTGGGTATTTCCGGCAAGTTTTGTGTATTTCCGTCGAGTTTTAGATATTATTGGCAAAATTTTTTTCTTCTAAAAAACAAAAAACTTGTAATAGATTTAAACAGTTAATATAAGTGATCAAAACAAGTTTACGGTGAGTTTTAGGTACTTCTGAAAAGATTAGAGGTTTTCCACAGCAAGTTTAAACACCACACTGTTGGACCACAGCTTGATCGACGTTGACTACGGTTGACCTATTTGTTTGACCCTGTTACATTAATCGGCAAGATTGGTGGCCTTGTAGCGTCTAATCGGCATTGTAGACCTTGTTTTGCAACACTGGTCATATGTGATAGTAAAGATTTAATAAATGTTATCAAAATCAAAAGTTATTATTAGTTCGATATAATGGACCCGAAGCCCACACTCGAGGCTTGGGCACATATCATCTAATAATTTCATATAACCTTTTTGACTTTATACTGATTTCAATTGTTTACCATCACTAAAACTATATTGAATTATAAAGCTAAAGTTTTGTATATGTTTTACTCAATATGAACCACGTATATGGTTTTCGTATCCAAGTGATAGCATAAGATTATCAAATAAAATCGTATTTGCCAAGTGTTTAATCGGCGTTTTTGATAACACGATGTTTTAGGCGGCTGTGAGTTGCGGCAATACCTATATTCGCTTACAGTGTCTATATATAAGTGATAATCTCGGAATGTTATTATCTTATATAAAATGTTTTGATCACTACTGAAAAACATAACTTGATATCATGGACATATGGATCCGCTAGATATTTGTATAACATTTTGAATCTAAAAAATAGAACATGAACGACCAAAATCATAAAAAAAATGAAGTTTTGATTTGTTTTGGCACACGAAGGTAACATAGCATTCATAAAAAACAATTGCTAACATACTGTTGAAAGTAGGCATAACCACACAACATCATAATTATGGCTTTTATGGACAAAATAATGATAGCATCTGAAATCGATTTCAACAGATCTTTAAATAGCACTACAATGAAGACACCATATCTTGCTCCATATATCCACCATAACCTTCAAAACTGTGATCTCTATTGCATGACGTAGATTCGCATTTTTCAACCCATGTTGTTTATGCTAGATGTTAGCAGGATTGAGATTGCGCAACTCAACTTCTCCTTAAGTCATCACTCTTATCTTAAGGAGATCACGTTATTTAAACATTGAAAATGTTCAAAGTTGTGTTTTGGAAACAGTGACATTAAGCGAGTTGGTGGCTTTATTTCTAACTCGGTGAAATCACTGGTGTCGAATTGGTCGCGTTTATCGAGATTTTCGCAACCGCTTGGAATGAGGTGCAGGATTTTTTATTTATTACTCGGGTACGATTCTATAAGCATCGATATGTTAGGCATTCCAATTTGAGAATATGCATCACAATTTGTGCGTGCTGTCTGTGGTTTTTTGATGATATCTTGATCTCATTAAATTGCAGGGTGGTTATGTTGGGGTGAGGGTGGGCAATTCGGCTACACTATTATACTTGATCACTCTCTGAACGATGCAATTAGTCAGGTTTGCTGGAGTTTAATGTAATGAGTGGGTTGTGGTATTGATTATTTCGGTGCATTTGGTTGTGTTTGAATGGGATAGTTTGTGTGGGTGTTTCTGGGTGTATGTGTGTTTTTATGTGGTTGATGGGGGAGGAGGGGTTGGGTGAGGTTTTGGCTTTTTTGCTGTTGATTATAACTTCTGGGGGTAGGAGTGGTGTGTAAGGGTGGATTGAGGATTTTTGGGGGGGGGGTGGGGAGTTGGTTGTGTTGGGTGGTGGGGCGGTAAAGGATTGATACGGGGTAGATAAGGTGGGGGGAGGTGTGGGGGGTGAGAGGTGGTAGCGAGTAGAGGGGGTCCTCTAATTTTTTTTTCTTTTTCGCAATTCCTTCTGTCCTGTAATTTTAATCTTCTTCCATTATCACATACTTTTATTTTTCTTTTTTTTGTCAATACCAAACAAAGAAAACTACATCCCCACATTACTTTTCAAACTCACATAAAAGCAAAGGGTCATATTAGGCAATTTTTGAAAGGCAACAACATCAATAAACTTAAAACTAAACATCGTAGACCTAATAAATGCCCAAAAAAACAAAACCATTTTTGTTGAGATATAGCTTTAGCCACATTTTAGAATTTTTTTTGATTAATTTTTACTAAAACATTGCAGTAAAACTTAAAATTAATGATTCTCGAGTCATGAATAGGTATTATAAAGCCAAAAAATAAAATAAAATAAGGATTACCTGACTTTGAGATGCCTTTTAATGTGACCAAACTTTGCACCGAAGGCACCCGTCCGACCATCAATGGAAACCTCTAGTATTGATTTCTTTCAAGTCTCTTTAGAAAACATTGGGACCTTTTGTTGATACTTTGTTGAAGCCTTAAATAGGAAGGGCAATAATTCATTTATAACAGTGGCAAAAAATTTTTATACCCATGTGCTCAGGATAAAACCATTTGCGTACTGTAGATACTAGTTTTATCTATCTCGCAATTCAAAGAACAAAGAGCTAAAGAGAGAAAGGAGAGATGAACACTTCTAGAGAGAGAAAGGAAAAAGAGAAATATTAGATTAGCAAAATTGAAGTGAAACAAATCACCTCTCCTAGGTGTGAGAGGATATAAATACAAGCCTAGTGGTCTGGCCATGGACCTTGAGGGCTTTCCCTAGGGCCTTGGGCCGTACTAGCCTATTAGTTTCCATTTATTACTTTGAAGCTATCTAACGATATAATGGAAATGACCGAAACTTTTCGTATTCCTAACAATCTCCCCCTAACGGAGGTCACCCCATTTTACAAATACTTAAACCTAGCATACTATGTAGGTCTTTAGCCTTGTGCTCACAGACTTTATTTCTTTGAATTCATCTTGTGAACATGATGTAGTGATCTTTGACTTTAGGCTTTAGCTTGATTCTTTAACTTGACTTGAATATGATCTTTAGCTTCTTGAAATCATCAACTAAGCATAATCTCTTATCACCAACTTGTGATATTTTGCCATCTTGTGTACTTGTGACCTTCGGACCGACATGCTTATACTTTTCTTGATTCTTTGACTTGAAAGATTTAATAATGCATCTTTCTTGAAGTTTTTTAACTTTAACACTTTGCCTCTCCTCAAAGAAGGACGTTACGGTTTTCAGAGTTGCATAAGTCTTGAACATGAACTTGAGCTTTCATAATGTCTTTATAAATGTCGGTCGAGTACTGGAGAATATGACAATGAATTTGACTGTTCCCTCGTCTTGGCTTAATGGCCACATTGAAAAACCATGCAGGTTTAAATTAGTGATAATCAACAGATATAGATGAGAGTGCCTTTGTCACTTTTTCAAATACGGTTACAATAACCATGATTTCCCGTTGATCAGTATAAATAATTGCTGTGATTGATAGATTCGAAGAATCTTTTGCTGGGTTGCGTTGCTGTACTAGCCGTTCTCATTACCGGAGCGTCTCAAAGTAAACAACACGGTATGAAGGTGTGAAAACCATGTGTAGTTACTATTCCGATTGAAATAAAATTGATTTGAAAATCAATTGACATGTCACTTGCTAAAGTGTTTTTGTGACACATCGAGAGTTTTAAGCATTTCAAAATTCATCAATCGTTAATTCATATACTAGAACAAGTTTGATTCATGTAGAATCGCACCATCATTTTCTTCCAATTGTCACAAGCTTGATCCATTATAGAATCACACAAGTCATCCTAACCAGAGCTGGTTTGATGATGGCTTAGATGTATTTCCATCGTCATTGTGATTTACATTTGTATCACTTTGATGTTCTGGCAAAATTACAAAGGATAATGCGTAGGACTCTTAGATTATTACTTGTTTTCACAGTGTGTGTGCAAAAAATACATTTTAATATTGTCCTAGTGAGATTTATGGATGATCACTTTTGGCTTTAAACTCAATAGTACACCTTTGGTTTTATTAATCGAAGGCTAGAGCAGACTGCCACCTTTTTAATATTAACTAACTCGGAGTGAGAAAGTCGATAGAAATGCATGTAATCTTTATGAGAAATGAAACAAAAGTGTTTTGAGAGACCTTGAGTGGCCTAAAAAGGGGGGGGGGGAGGGTTGTGAATTGATCACGGGTCCATGATGACTATCTTCAATACCAGACAATAGCTTAGTATTTCTGATAGCATATGTGTTGACCCGGTTTCTGCCTAAGTGTATGGAGGGCTTTTTTCTTTTCACCCTTTATCCTTACATTTCTTTTTTCATTCTTCAACCCCTTCAGTGCTTACCAAAACTACTATGCTGTACCTTGTTGGGTTTGCTCCAGTACTAGCTCCATTCCAGTCGGCACAATTCCTATATTCTCACTTTTACTCCTTTTTTATATCATACTTAAGGACTTCTACACTAACTAGTGAATTTTCCCTGGGTAGATCCCTCTGGTTCTGGCTGGATCATAGGAACGAATACCTAATCTTAACCACCTTATAACTCCAAGTAATTAAATACATAGTCAGTCTTTTGGTATTGTTCTTAGCCTTAAAACCATTTGAAAAAAAATCGTTATCAAGGTACTTGTTATAAATATCAAAACAATTTGTACTCGATGGTTTACTTTTTCAAAATGCTCCCCCTCAACATGTGCATCGTTATTCAAAAATGTTTAGCACATGAAGGTTGAAACTCGCACTTGAGTCCTTAGAATCACATTATTCATATATATTAATCAAATTTTCTCTCCATATCAAAAATGTTAAATCTTTTAATATTTTGGATATTAATTAATTTAAAATATATATGCATTCGGGGAGACAAATGTTCCGGTTATTAACAAGCCGTATTAGGAACATTTTAATGCTCCCCCTTAATTTCTGAGGGTATTATATGGTGTTTGAGTACGTTAATTTGAAAAAAAAATTGAATTTACTAAGAAATTATTGAAAACTCATACTCAAACAAAATATACGCCTAATTATAGTCTACACTACAACTAGTTCACATATTCACAAGATTTATTAATTACGAAGAAATGACCTGAAATGGAGAAGGACAAAATATGAAAAAAATCATATTGTTTGTTCGAGCAGCCTGAGGTCAGTCCTGTAATCTCTCCCACCAACAAACTTCTCCAAATTCTGTCACACCTCATAAATTCCCGGTTATTATTCCGACTCATTCCGGTCATCTACTTTAAAATTTTATACGTTAGTTTAAGTCTGGACAAGTTTACCGAGGAACTAAAACTGCGTAAAAGCTGAGAACTTCATCGGGCCGCGTTACGGCATCGGTTAAAAATTTATTTAGGTCAATTATTATGTGTTATATTAGCTTTCCCTGAGTGTTTCGTGATTTTTAATCACTTCCGATATTAATTTTAGGGTTTTATTCTTTAAATCGCGTTTTTCGCATTTTTAACCAAACGGAACCCCGAAAACTCAAAATCTTTTCGTGTAAACACAAGTTATCGTATTTCTCGTGTCATACAATTAGAAATTAATTAACAAAAAAAAACAATTTAAAAAATACTACAATTTCGTTACATTTTTTCCCTAGCAAATGTCGGCGCGCTAAACCCTACAAAAGTATACTTGGACTCAAAAATAAAAGAAAAATGGCATCTTATTTTGAAAGCCTCACCCATGTGTGCCATCTTGATGAGAAAATGACACTTTTGTTGCCTTGTAACTTGCATGCATGCAAGACTCTACACATCCATGCATCTTGACCATATTTGACTCACATTGGCTTAGGAATTATTCATATGGACTTTAGATATCAAAATTTTTTGTTGTGGTCTTGCCCTTGTAAACCAAAACGAAGCACCCCTATTGAGCCAAGAAAGAGTGGTCAAGCCACATGACCATGAGTTGTGATTACACAAACCCTAACTATCCTACTATAATTACATGCACATTCTCACACTTATGGTTATATCTTTCATTCACTAGCCTCAAAATTTTTCTTTCTTCCCTCCCCTTGCTATTAGCTCACGGGGGCACCACCCCAACACCATAACCCACTCCATACTTTTGATTTCTAGCAAGGATTCAAGTGTTTTTAAAGCTCATTCCCCACATCTCTCTCCATTTGATCTAATCTACTATAGGTTTTCCTTATTATATTCTAAGGTTTGTGAGGCATTAATCTTTGATTCAGAATTATAAAATTAGGGTTTTCAAGATTATGTGGGTGTTTTTGTAGATTATAATTCTTGGGTATAGATTAGTGTTTTTGCTTACATATTCTTCTTGTTTGTAAGTTTTTACATGATCCCTACTTGTATCATCCATTATTTCTATTAGATCTATGTTTGTTTCTCAAAGATCCATGTGTTTGTGTATTAATTTTTACAAAGAAACCAAGTAAATGTTCTTGTCATCTTTTATAAATGGAAGTAACATTGCTACCATTTATGTTTATGTTTTTTTTCATTTATTATGTTCTTGGTGAGATTGAGAGTTGATGAGAGTTGCAACAATAGAGATTAGGGTGGATTAAAGTTTAGTTTTGTTGGTTTGGTGTTTGGTGAATAAAGATTAGGGCTAGATTAAGCACTAATATGCGAGTTGGGTTGAGTTTTGGTCGTATTTCGGTAAAAAACCAACCTTGCTGTCCGAATAGTTTTGTGGTTTTGATCGGAGACTTATAAATGTTTACATTAGGCGTAAAAGTAGTTTTTGATGAGCTTAATTTCGATAGATAATTTGTCCTTATCACACTGTAAAATCGGACTTAAACGGACCAAGTTATGGTCCAAATAAACTCAAACATTTTTTTCTGCAAAAATAGATGAATAGTGGGCTGTGGGTAATAGTAAATGAGTTTCCGGGCACTTTTCGAAACGATTTTGGATGTTTTAAATGCAAGCGAAACATATAGAAATGTCAAGTAATTAGTTAGAACAACTAGAAATGTCATGAAAGGTTATTTGAGATGACGACCTTAATAAAAAACAGAATATTAACAAATGGTCCGAATTAGGACATTTTAGGCAATTTAAACATAAGGATTAGGCGTTTAGAAATTGTTTTAGATTTGTAAAATATGGAAACTTAAGAAAATAGGGGACAGCTATTACGTTTTGAAACTAAAAGTTTTCCTAAAAGGGAAGTTTCTAAAAATAGTAACTTTTTGCAAGTGTCGGGATTTAACTTAGACATGGTGAAGTTTCAAAGTCTTTTATTACTAAAACGTAAACGCACTTTGATGCTTTAAAGGATGAACATGGATGCTTTACTTGTTTCTTTGACGAATGCTAAGTTATACCAAATTATCTACTCTACGGTTCGACGGCTATAGACTCCCTTATATCTTCATCATTTGTGTGGTTATCGCTTATCCCTTGCAAGGTGTGTTTTATAGCCCCACATTTTTACTGATTTATAAATGCTTTATACCATGGGGTGAGAAACATTGTTTGCTTTTAAAATTGGACGCAAGTTCTTTACGCGAGTTTTACATGTTTATGTGTTGCCTAAGTTGCTTACAAACCTACTATGCCAAAATTTAATGAACTGTTAGTTTCTCTACGGGAGGACGGTGAGGGAGCGCGGGATGTGAGTAATAGATCTAATGGGACTTATATTATCCCTATCTGCCCTTGTTCCAATAACGAAGTACACTACAGATAATGTAATGTCGATGTGCATTATGGTTGGTCTTTGGTATCGGCGATACGGTTAAGGGGCTATGAATACTATGCGATAGGATGTTGCATGCAATGTTGATTATTAGCTTCAGTGTATGGAGCTTAGTGCAACAGTAAATACTTCTTTATGAATGCAGTACTGTATAGTAGTCGCATACGTTTTTATTAAACCAAATAGATGTTGATTGCATGACTAGTGTGTGAATTGAGGTGTAATTAGTATGTGTGTTTAGAGAGAGAAAATACCTAACTTGCCTTTTGATTAAATGAAGTTGTTACATCTAACCATGGCATAAATTACTATTTATAGCCTTGGTTAGCTATTCTTATTAAACTTTCCTAACTTAGCACTTCTAGTCCCTGCACTTTATAATAGTGCTACAAGTAGATTATTTCTTTATTTCTAACATTCTCCCCCTAAATGATCTACTTGGGAACTATCCTTATTGTGTTTTTGATGACGACTTCTTCTTTACGCTTGAACACTTTATTCTGAAGTAGTCTGTCATTTTCTTTTTCTTTGAAGCTCGAAAACGCTGAGAATTCTTTATGAAAGTTGAGGACGACCTTGTAGCAAATCTCTCCTGATATAATTTTCTCTCCCTATATGACAGGATAGATTTCTTTATCCTTGAAGGTATCAACTCTACTCTCGAACTCAAAATCAGCATTCTCAAAAGCTATACCTTTGTCCTTTCTTTTCGCAACCTTGATTCTTTAATAGCTTGAATGAAATCTTTAACTTTGAACTTGATCTTGAATGTAGATTTCAATCATCTAATGTTGCTGACGAAAGATCTTGAAACAAGATGATATTGATTGAGCATTTCTTTGTAAAAGACTTAAACACTTGACTTTTCACATGAATCTTTTAATCTTTAAGCTCCCCCTCAATCACATATCTATCTCTTGAATATTGAAGTAGTAAACTTTGATTATCTGAAGACACTTTCGATATTCTTGAGAGTAATTACTATGGCAAAGGTCAAACCGGCTATCTCGATGATCTTTGAAGTGAATGATACACTACAGCTTATTCAAAACACTTGATGAAAGTAACTCAATCTTGAATACGAATCTTTCTTCTTAATCAAACTACTTTTACATCACAATTTCTTTGATTCATTTCATTTGCTAGTATCTTGATTTGTACCATATATTCTTGCGTATTATCTTCTCCCCTTTTCATATAAATGAATTGACCTTACGTTTCAAGCTTATGTCTTCACCCCTCATGAATGATTATGATCCATCTTGAACATCATGATCCATATAAGCTTTCAAAATAAGCTCAGGTGAAGAATATCCTTTGAAAGTCCATGAAAATTTGTAATCAAAAAAACTTTCTATTCTCTTAAGATCAAAACAATTCTCCCCTTTATAACATAACATACTTCCCTAATAATACCACCAAACTTCCTCAAAACCAACAAAACTGATCGATTTCATTCCCTCATGAAGTGAAGAACTTTTAGTCATTATAAGATTCGTTGAAGTAGTCATGCTTGTGAAAGGTAGAAATGTTGTTGTATGTTGTAGAAGATGAAATGGAGAATTATCAGAGTAAGAACCATCTTCCACATTAACCATGAAGTTCATACATCACAAGATCATGCTTTGAAAATTCCCGATGAAATATTTGAAAAATATGATCAAATCAATATCTCGATGATAAGGATGCGGAAATATGATCATGAAATCCAAATAAGCATTGATCTCGTGAACTTAGTGTTGTGTTACCCTGGGAAACACATAACCACTAGATCACATAGATTACTAGTTAACACGTATTTGAATCATTAAACAATCATTTTCAAATAGTGACCTACGTTCAGCGTTGGCATGATGTTAGCACTGGTAGGATTTCCATTCAATCATTGTGAATACTAATTTATAGTATCACTCCAGAATGTTCTGGCAATGTCACATAGACATGCAATGTCACAAAGACATATATCATTGTACCTTTTGTATCATTGATGTTTAATACAAACGTACTTTTGTGTCCTAAAGATATTTCATTGAATATCAAATTGGCTCTAGACTCTTGTGCACTTTTAGTAAGCAAGGACTGGAGCAGAATGTCCTTTATTCAATACCAACATTCTCGGAATGAGAAGTCGATAGATTATGCGTTTAATCTCCGTGAGAATGAAACAAATACTTTTTGAGAAGTATTTGAGTGGCTAGGAGGGGTTGTGCATTTGCATCACTGGGTCCATGATGTCTACTTCAATACCAGAAATCAACGAATGAAATCCGATAGATTATGAGTTGACCCGGTTTCTATCCTAGTGTAGGAAAAAACACCCTTCATCTTTTCTTATAAGCCTCTCACTTTTCAACTCCAACCTTTTCATTTTGCTTATCATTTGATTCTTCTTCATCATATTCTTGTCACTTTTGACAACTTTATCATTTTCTTTCATTTGTTTTCATTCAAAGCTTTATCACTTAAGTCCTTTTGGCATTCGAAACATGTTGATTTACACCTCAAACTCCATCACCTAGACCTAACATTCCTAAATTGGAAGGAAGACTCCGGGGTAGATCAATTCCGGTTCTGGAAGATCATAGGAGTATTTTGGGAGTAACTAAATCACACCTTATAACTCAATCAACATACACCAAGATAATTCCTTTAGAAAGAATGTCTGTGAAAACCATGATGAAAATATGAAATCATATCATGAGATTTTGATGATATCAAGAAAAAGTAGAACAATCACTCTGTTTGTTTTTATATGCGGTGGCATTTATTTTCTTGCATACTTTTATCTTTTTCTTTTCATGTGCTGTTCTTGCTTTTGAAGCACATGACATATACTTTCATTTTTTCAAGTATACGATTTCTCATTTCTCTCTTTCTATTTTTCTCTCACAAATCTCTCTTTCTGTTTTTCATCATTCTCACAAACATCATATGAAGAAGAAAATTTTGATCTTTAAAAATTTTCAATCATTATAAAGACACTCCCCTTTAAAATATGTCGAGAAACATTTTTAACATGAAGCTAAAAACATAAAAATACGGATATGTGAAGGTGAAATGTAAAGCAATTTCCCATTTCTGTTTCTTTCTGAAAAATTTTCAACATCATATACGGACACTCCCCCTCGAAAAATACCATATCTTCGTTAAAACCTTTATAAGGGAGTTCCTCTTTGCACTTTTGAGTCCTTTATTTCTTTAGACACTTTCACAAAAAAATACATCGATTTGAAGACCTTTTTAAAATTGATTTTATCTTTTAAGTACCACATAAAGATTTTGAAAAATATTTATCAATGACTCAAGTCAAAGAAGACTTCTCTTCTTTTTCAAAGATAGATACACTAAAGCGTACACCTTCTTTTCTTTAAAGCACGGGTTATGTACTGAAATATACACAAGCTATCAAATGAAGTCCGGGTTTCATACTGAATTATACGAAAGCCATCATATTAAGCACGGGTTTCATACTGACATTGTATGAAAGCCATCATAAAAACCAATTTTTTTTTGTTTTCTATAAAATTTGGTATAAAAGAAAATCTTTTTGTCTTTTCTAAACTTTATATAAAAGAAAATCTTTTTGTATTTTTCTAAAATTTGATAAAAGAAAATCTTTTTGTATTTTCTAAATGGACTTTGAACTTTTGACAACTCAATTAAGGCTAGAAAATAAGATCTTAGTTTCTGTCAACAGAAACCCCCCCCCCAGTGTTTAATAAGCTTTAAGTTTTGGCTTATATTGAGTTATTTATTTGATGAAAATTGAAACTAAAAGATGTTTATTGATGCTTATTATGTGTACTTAATGACTCTAAAAAGAAAAAGCCTAAGTCTTAACAGAATTTTCAAGAAAATTGAAATGGAAAAGTGGTAATTCTTGCTGATGCAATTGGCAGCTGATGCAATTTGTTAAGAGCTTAAGTTCAGGTCAATCCTCTCATCCTAACACTCATATACTCAATCACTAATTATATCTAAACCTATTTTTTTTCCTGAATTGATCACTCAAAGGCTTAGAAGCTCTTAAATCTAAAAAAATCTAAACACTTGAAATCTTAAAAACTCCCCTGGTGCTAACTATCAAATTTTAAACTGAAAACTTTGTTAATTTGAACACTAACTCTAAAAACCTGCTTAAAACTTGTTAACTATAAAAGACTCAAATGTATAACATGAATTTAGAGTTCATTGTTAACTTTAGGAGTCAAATTCTCTATTTAACCTAACACTCCTTAATCTAACTGTCCAAACCTAAGAGAGATGTAAACTCTATTTAAAAGGCTAACTAGCTGAAACCTTTTATCCACTTACTCTATTTCTAGTCTATTAAAACTAATTTGACACTAAATCTTACAGCTTATTTGGAGAATTAAGTCACTTTGTCAACTAGCTTATTATACTACTTTTGACAGAATTAAAGTAAAAATGAAAATTAATAGAGATCTAACTACAAAGCTTAACAACCTTTGAATTTCTAAGTAAACTAAACAAAATAGAACATGATTAAGCACAAGTAAAAGCAAACAAATACTGAATAAGTAAATGAATAAGCATGTAATGCTAAATAGAATTGAGGTATGAAACCTGAGTTTTGAAGAATCTTCACACTTAAGATATCCAGAAGTAGAAACTTAAGTGTTCCTAATGGCTACCAAGCCTCTAAACCTTAAAAACCACAATAAGCTGTTTTTGCGTTATTTCTCATCTATATCTTCAGTAGTGAACTCAAAAAAACACAATTAAATCATAATTTTTTTTAAGTAAATGATGAGATGAAGCAATGATTGACTAAATCAGGATAAAAGCTAAATTTGAGCATATGAAAGTAATAAGTCAATTGGCTTATTAAGAGCTTATTTGAGAAAAATTGCTTAAAATTGAAAACGAGAGCAAGAACTGAAAATTGAAATGATATTCTAAAAGGATTGTGTACAAGCTTAAAGAACAAACAGTTACAAGTATGAAGTGAAAAGAAAATGCTGAGATGAAATGCTTAAACATTGAAAGAATATAAACTGAAAATTTAACTAAAAACAACAACTGAAAATGATGCTAGACGCTGCTATTTTATAGTAGTGGTGAAGTGAGGGTAGAATTCTAGAGACTTCCACTAAATCTCAGCCTTTGATCCTTTTTGAGCAAATTGTGGCCGTTGGATGAGTTTTGATGAGGTGTCCTGGCCAATTATGTGTTGCCACGTGGCCGAAATGATGAGGGGAAAGTTTATGAACAAGGTTGGGTTTTATAGTAGAGCAGGGAAAGGGATTTGCGAAGTTGGGTTGTGGGAGGATTTGGCGGGAAATTCTGTTGGGAGGTTGTTAGGAGTCGTTTTGCCCGCGTGTGTGTGTTTGTATGTATGGAGTAATGACATAAATGGTCCTTGTCTTTGCACCCGCCCAAATGTAGTTATAAAACAGTTTGAAATTGACAACATTGGTCCTTGTGGTTCTTTGCTTCCTTTTCTTCTTTAATAAAGCACTTTCCACTTTTGGCAATTTTGGTCCTTGAACTCCAAACTTCTAAATAAGCTTCTAAACTTTGAAGACTTGTCACTTTCAGTCCTTGGCTTCATTATTTTAGGCTTTGACTTCCTTTCTTGCTGTGTCGGGCTGATCCGGCTTTTGATTTCTGGCTGTTTCTTCACTCTTGTTCTTGTCTCTTTCGTTCCTTGTCGGTTTTTGACTGTTTTTGCTTCTTTTTGTCCTTTTTATCCTTTCCTGCACAATAAACACAAAAGCACACATTTTTCTATTCTTTTGGCATTTTATTGGCTTTTATTTGGCAAAATCCCGGGTAATTTACATATACAATTAAGCATTTATCAATCACTCTGTCTGTTTTTGTATGCGATGGTATTTCTTTTCTTGCATACTTTTCTCTTTTTCTTTTCATGTGTTGTTCTTGTTTTTGAAGCACATGACATATACTTTCATTTTTTCAAGTATACGATTTCTCATTTCTCTCTTTCTATTTTTCTCTCACAAATCTCTCTTTCTGTTTTTCATCATTCTCACAAACATCTTATGATGAATAAAATTTTGATCTTTAAAAGTTTTCAATCATTATAAAGACACTCCCCCTTAACATATGCCGAGAAACATTTTTAACATGAAGCTAAAAACGCAAAAATACGGATATGTGAAGGTGAAATGTAAAACAATTTTCCATTTCTGTTTCTTTCTGAAAACTTTTCAACAACATATACGGACACTCCCCCTCAAAAAATACCATATCTTCGTTAAAACCTTTATGAGGGAGTTCCTCTTTGCACGTCTGAGTCCTTTATTTCTTTAGACACTTTTCACAAAGAGTACATCGATTTGAAGACCTTTTAAAATTGATTTTATCTTGAAAGAACCCACCATTTTAAAATTCGATTCGATTGTAAACTCATCAATGAGATCATTGACTTTTAAAACAACTTGATTTTATCTTTTAAGTACCACATAAAGATTTTGAAAAAATATTTTTCAAACGACTCAAGTCAAGTAGGACTTCTCCCTTATTTTTCGATGATTGATGCATGAAGGTACACCTTCTTTTCTTTAATGCAAGGGTTATGTACTGAAATGTACACAAGCCATCAAATGAAGTTCGGGTTTCGTACTGAATTATACGAAAGCCATCAGATTAAGCACGGGTTTCATACTGACATTTGTATGAAGCCATTTAATTAAGTTCGGGCTTTCGTACTGGAAGAATTTACGAAGCCATCATAAAAAAACCAAAAAAAACTTTTTATGTTTTCTATAAAATTTGGTATAAAATAAAATCTTTTTGTCTTTTTTTTTTAAATTTTATGTAAAAGAAAATCTTTTTGTCTGTTCTAAATTTTATATAAAAAAATCTTTTTGTATTTTTGTAAAATTTGATAAAAGAAAAACTTTTTGTATTATTTTTGTTTTAAACTTTTGTAAAAGAAAATCTTTTTGAACTTTCTATCAAATTAAGCAACAACTTTTGGTACCCACTTAAGCACGTTGCTAACGGGTTTACCATATTTGGAGAACCAAATGTAAGTTGCGTCGATTTGATGCATAGAGGTTGAATTCCAAGGAGATTTGAAACCCGGTGTTTCATTTTGAAATAACTTTCTTGGAATCAACGGTGATTTAAAACTCTTCTCATTTGTCCAATTTGACTTATAAAACCTGGATGTTTCATTAGGAGTTTTAAAATTTCTCAAAGGTGTAAACACCGTTCTGAAACCCGGTGTTTCATTTGATGTTTTAACCTTTGAGGAAGACGAAGATTTCCATTTGTTGAAACTCGGTGTTTCATTTTGAAAAATTCTTTTCGAAATGAATGGAAACCTTACATCTTTCACCTTTTTCAAAACTGAATCATCTCGTTTACGCATTGAAAACATTTCATCCCTAGAATACTTAAATCGTTTGGAAATGTTTTCCCCCTTTCTTTTCCAGATTTGTTTTGAACTTTTGTTTTTCTCATGATTTTGAGAAGCAAATGTTTCAAATGAATGTTGTTTCTTCAAATACTTCCTATCTTTTTGCAAAGAATAAGTAGTAAATTGAGAAACATTTCTTGAAATCGGTTTTGAAGATTTACCCGTGTAAATCTTTTCGGAAACATTCACTTTTGGAATTGATTTTGTGAAAACTTGAGAAACAACCTTTTTCTGTTTTATTGAATCAAACAATCTCTTGTAATGCATTTTCAAATCATTGTTCTCTTTTTCAAGATTTTCACAAAAAGTTTCATGTGTTTCTTTCAACACATTATATGACTTATACCTAACCTTAACCGCCTTATGACTTCATCGACGTCGTGAGTTAATTGGTTGTGGGTTTATAGATCAAAACCATAAAACCATTTTCTGGCATTGTTATTTTCAAATACCCCCCTACACATGTGCATTGATATTCGAAATGGTTTTGCACACGAATGAAAGAGTTGCACTTAGAGTCTTAAAGATCATATTTTTCTAGATCATATTTTAATCACATTTTCTCCCCTTATTTAAAATAATAAATCTATTAGTATTTGAAATACCAATTGATTAAAATTTGACATGAAAAATATCATGGGGAGAAACATGTTTCCACAAGATTGCATGAATTAGTGAATATTTTTCTAATTGCTCCCCTTCAACAATATATGCGGGATACCAAAGATTTTTGACATTACAAGGAAAAATGATATGACACCAGAAATATGCTAAAGACGGAGTGAGATGCCTTAGAGAATAGTGTATATTATGACTTGACATTTGATATACTACATTTTAATTTCACTTGAATGTTTTTGGATACATAAAATTGACATTTATGAGATGTACCAAAAATAATAAAAGGCTTTGGTTTTAAAAGCTCCTCCTCAAAAATTGATCTACATAAATATGACATTTTAAGAAAAATTGATACAATAATTTTTAAACTTATTTGAGGAAGGGAGTGTTGAACACACAATTTTAACAAATACCACTTATTATAGAAAGATATCACAAATTATATTGTAAACAATTTGACATTGAAAGTTTTTTTTGAAAAATTATGTTCATAGATTCTTAAAAACCATAATAGAAGACTTCTCTTCTATATTTTGAGTAAGCGTCAGTATATGCTTCAGTGCACTTGATTTTCTTGTAACATTTGGATCCAGGTTACAGTCTGCAATAACTGTAAGCCATTGTCATAAGCTCAAAACTTTTGAATGTTTTTTATAGGAGCCCAAGACCCGAGAAAATTTGACTTTCTCGTTGATATGATAAATTATCTTTAAAGATACACTTTCCTTAAATTGAGGTCCGAGTTAGGCACTGAAATGTACATAAGTCATTGGGAAAATTTAGAAATGACATGTTTTAAAACGTTTGAACTCTTGCTCGAACTTCATTTACACACCCGTGTCAATGTTAATCGACATTTCTAGGTACGTAAATATTATTGATTCCAAGAGACATGTCAAGAAAATTCTTTTTGGTATTTTGAAATTTTTTGATTTCGTATTTTGTTTTGGAAGATTTTCTGTTTTTGTATTTTCTTTTTGTTGGTTTTATATTTTTGTATTTTGTTTTTTAAAATATATTTATAAATCAAAATAAATAGAAAAATTAAAAATATTTACAAGTCAATGTTTCCATCAGCAGTGACAGTTCTTGCTAGAGTTGAAGTAGATGAAGTTGAATCTGGTTGTTGTTGACGTTTATCAGATGGATCAGCAGCAGTGACATCGGAAGACTTTGAAACAACTTGATTTTCTCCATTGAAATATTTGTCGAACAAAGGATCGAATAGACTTTCCAACTCTATCATTGATTTCATAACAACGGACACTGATGACGAAGATACGGTAATGGTTAAAGCTAAAACGGTTGTAGAACAAAAGGCCGATGAGGAACACGAGGCTGATGAAGAGCAAAAAGGAGATGAACATGCTAGGGATGAACAAGTAGTGGTTCATGTCTCAACAACACAAAAAGGGAAGCCCAATCTGCTTCAATCCACCTCCAGTCATTCTGTTTCTTCAAACTTTGGTAATCAGTTTATTAATTCTCCTAATGCATCTCTTATCGGTACAATTCTAGAAAATGCCAAAGCAGAAATCAATTCTTTATTGGATATTCAAATCTAACAAGATGTTCCTCATATTCAGCAAGAACCATATCATACAGTCAAAGTGTTAGTAATTCCTGAAACAACACAACAACCACTATCTACACCACCAGCAACTTCCCTTCCAGCTATAGAAATTCCATCTACTCAAGTTTCCAACTCTGAAGTAGTAAAATCTGTTATCTAAAGATTTACTAAATTGGAACAAGCTGTCAAGGAACTCAAACAAGCTGATCATTCTATAGCTATTCTTGCTTCAATTAGATCACAAGTACCATCAGTAGTTGAGGAATATCTTGGATTAAGTCTCCCAGATGCACTTAAAAAGGTACTTCATTCACACACTGAAGAACTTAAAAAGGAACTATCTGAGAAGAGGGATTACAAGGATGTTATTGAAGAGTCTGTTTAAGCTAATGTTATCAACAAAGTTAAGAATTTTTCGCCAAAGTCTCTACCACAGGCAATAAAGGAAGCACTTGAGAAGACTCCACCCTCTTTAGGTCAATCTTCCTCCCAAGGTTAATTTGCTATTAAAGCAGTTAAGTCTCTTTTTGAGTATGAACTGAAGAATATAGTCTATGCTAAGATGCATAAAAGCCAATCTCACCTGACTCATAACACACATCAAGAGTTATATGATGTACTAACATGGTCAATGTTACTTGATGAAGCCACTATGAAAGAAGGTGACAAACCTGATAAAGTTATCAAGAAAAGAGACCGTAGAGATGATCAAGATGAAGACCCTTTAGCTGGATCAAACAAGAGTAAGAAGATCAAAAAGAGAAGATGTAATGAGTTCGAATTATCCAAGAAGACATCCACCACCAAAGAATCATCTAAAGGTAAATCTCTGGCTAAAACCTCTAAATCTAGCAAATCTGTGACTGCAGAAGAACTAGTAATAGATCCAATTTTTAAGAAGGCCTTAGATGATGTTAAGCAAACCTTTAATAATAAGGTTGGTGATGTTGTTCTACCACCTCATACTGACGCTGATAAAACACAAGCAGATGTTGCCCCAAAGATTCTGAAGAAGGATTGTTTAAGGATTCACCAAAGCCTGAATTACTTGATCCAGACTGGAATACAGTCAAAAACATTAATGATGCTCCAGAACAGTCATGGTTTAATGAGATGATACAAGCAGATAAGCCTCCTGATGTGTCGTTGTGTGGTTGTAAATTATGACTTAAGTTTTAAATTTATATTTTGCCGATTGAACCAAAAACAATACTTTAACGAACAGTGTACCCGGTCGGTGGGAGTTTCATGGTTAGTAGGATGTCGATCACTAAGAGCAAGAAACACTTTCAATTTATTAATACTTTGGTTTTTCTAATCTAAGTTAGTCTAATCTATGCTAAACCTATGTTAATCTTAAATCTTATAGATAAGGGGGGGTTTCAGTCTGAGAGACTGGCACGGGTTTAGTGGTGACTAAAACCAATTCAAGACACTAAAACGCACGCAAGCAAATTAACAAAAGATAAAAGAGCGGTCTAGCCAAATATAAGAAAACTGTATTAACCATTATTAATCAAATTAGAATGTTGGTTTGTTTATTTAGTGTAATGATTACTTATCTCGAGGCGACATCATTCTTAAGACTTAGGCGGTACTTCTTCCTAAGACCTAGACACGTAGAATTTTGTCACAATTAAATGCATCCGCATAAAGCATCCTTATTTGCTGATTATAATCTATCTTAGGGATCAATGGTGATCTTGTTAACCCTAGCTCATAGAGACTTTACCCACTTACTGCTAATGGCGATTCATACACTAGTATTCCACTAACCAGGTCTTTACCAATTAATCAAGAATGTACTCGTTGATTCTTGGGTCATCTGCAGGTCCTATTAAGCTCACAATATAAGGTTAAGGATAGGTCGTTATTTGTGATCCTGTTGGTCTAGATTTATAAATCACTATATGGAGAGCTATCTCGGCATCTAGATTACTTGGTCCATATCACTAGATCTAGTTGAATGATAGGTCGCATACAAAAGCACGTAAACAAGTATAAATTGATAAACATAAACAAGCAATCAATGATAAATTAAGAAATCAAGATAAACAAACCAAACATTAAGATCTTTATAATAATGGCTAACACTCGAAGGTATTAGCCTTTAAACGTCATAATTAATACAAAAGTAATGATTTAGCCAAGGTAAACTAACCGAGTTAACGAATGATACCAAAAACTAAACGATTACAAGAGTACAAGAAATTACACATTGTCTCCTATGGAATTAATTGCGTTGCTCGACCTCTTCTGCTCTTCTTCTCCTCTGAAAATCAACTTTTGTGGTTTAGGTATCGAGAATATGATTTAGCACACTTAAAACTCATTTTCGAGTTTTCTATTTATAGGGTCTGGAATATGTTGATATGGCGTATCCAAAGTCTTAGATACGGCATATTGGGGATTTCTTGAAGTAGGGACCACGTTTGATATCTTCCAAAATATTTTATTTCCATATGGCTTTAATACGGCGTATTGGTCTTCCTGGACGCGGCGTATTAGATCTTGTTTCTTTCGTGGTCTTTGGTGAAGTGCAGGCACAAATACGCCGTATCTTCCTTGATGGATATGGCGTATTGGTTGTCAGAACATTAATCTTCAAATATCTTCGTTTAAACTCCAAAATGTGTGCCTTTTAGTCAATTTTCACCACGTACTCCATAATTACTGAAATTCGCAAATACAAACAATTAAGTAACAATTCTTTGCAATAATTATACAAAATAGGTTAATTATATGGGATAAATGATGCTATAAAATAGATGTTATTTGATGTCATCACCTCCACTCACATTTGATGAGTTGATGAGTACTCTCATTGACTTTTCAGTATTCGCTATGAATTGTCTCAAGCTAAACAAGATCACAAGAGCAGACCTAGTGGGTCCAATGTTCAACCTACATAAAGGTACCTGCAAAAGCTGTGTCGAATTCGAATATAATATGGAGGAATGCTATCGGGAACTAACATATCAACTCGACTAGGCTAACCCTGAAGGTCACAAAAGCCCAATTGATACGAGCAAGCCTTTACCCCTGCAAGACAAAGAAGGTCGACTTACATTTCCCATTGAATTCTTCTTGAATAATGATCTTGAATACTTGAAAGCAGGAAAAAAAGAAAGATCGTACTCCTCTTCAATTACAAAGACACCAGCTGCAAGGTATACATTGGAAGGAATTAAAGACATGATTCCAACTCTGTGAAGTTCGGTCATAATTGCTTATGACAAAGATGTTGCTCTTGGAATATCACACTACAAACCATAACATCAACTGTTCTACAGAGCTTTGATCAATCGAAAGTCCAAACATGAAGTTTTCTCAATTATGATAATTTTGAGTGTTGTTAGGCTTCAAGTTGCAAAGAAATCTGGTTATGGCTACTTAGAGAAAATCAAAGTAAGGCGAGCTGATAAAAAATTATACAAGTTCAAAGAAGATGACTTTCCGGACTTACATCTAAATGACATTAAAGACATGCTTCTCCTCATTACTCAGAACAAGCTTTTCAACCTGGAAGGTGATGTGATTCTTGACTTTGTCACTGCTCTAAAGATGTTCACTCAAAGCATCATTGTTATGAATAGGATTGAAGACGTTCAGCTAGGTGTTGAAAGTTAACAACAAAAGCTCAACTTAACCAAGCCTCAAAGAACATGTCAGCATATCTCAGTCAAATAACCATACACTCCAAATTATGATCCACCGGGGATTATCTATGAAGACAAGAGCAAAAAGAAAAGGTTGATGTGTGTTGATAAGATCCACAAGTTTTGTGATGAGACTCTTCAATCTGTTTGACAAATTATTCGTGAAAGGCTACTAAACTTCAAGTTTGGTTACAAGACCCGCCTTTGAGGGAGTGGACAACAATGGATAAGAAACACACAGGCATCATGTTGAACAAGATTGATGGTCTGTTCTTCAAAAGACGGGTTCTAAGAAGCTTAGAAGTGCTAGTAGAAGGAAAACAAAGACGAACAAACAACTATTGCAAAGGACAGTATGACTAGCTCATACTTGGTTTAAACATGTCAGGTCCTGTCTCATATCTTATCTTGTATAATATAAATATGTAGTGTACAGAAATAAGTATATTTGTGTTAAGTACAAATTTTCATGAATTTTTTATTAAATTCAAAATCTTTTAAAATATGTACTTAACCCTATATCCTTTCCTCAATAATTGAGGGGGAGCATTAGAATGTTCCAAATAAGCTTGCTAATTAGTAACATCTCTCCCCCGTATAGTCTTAATCCATTGATATCCCAAATATCAAAAGATTTTGACATTTTGGATAAGTTAAGAAAATGTGATTAAAACTATGCAACTAATAAACATGATCTAAAAGGCTTTTGATAATCGATGCACATATGCAGGGGGAGATTTTTAAAAGATGAAAACATTAAGGTACAAAAGCTTTGATTTATATCACAAGTACCTTGATCGGTTTTTTTCAAAATGGTTTTAATGGCAAGAATGGAGATACCCAAAAGAATAACCATGTATTTAATTTTATGGAGTTATAAGGTGGTTACGATTAGGTATATGTTCCATGATCCAGCCAGAACTGCAGGGATCTACACAGGGACACTCCATTAGATAGTATAGAAGTCCTTAGGTATGATACAAAAGGAGTAAAAGTCAGAATGTAGAATTATGCAGACTAAGACATAGCTAACACTAGAATAAATCCAACAAGGTGTTAGTGATGAAGTCTTGGTAAGCATTGAAGGGGTTGAAGAATGAAAAAGAAATATAAGGATAAAGGGTGTAAAGAAAGAATCACTCTATACACTTAGACAGAAATCGGGTCAATACATATGCTATCAGAAAGACTAAGCTGTTGTCTGGTATTGAAGATAGACATCATGGACCCAGTGATGCAATGCACAACCCTCCCTAAGCACTCAAAATCTCTTAAAAGATTTTTGTTTCAATTCTCATGGAGACTAAACACGTTATCTATCGACTTTCTCACACCGAGTTAGTTGGTATTGAAAAGGTGGCAGTCAACTCCAGCCTTTGATTACAAAAACCAAAGTGCACTATTGAGTCTAGAGCCATAAGAAATCATCCATAAATCTCACTAGGACACTATCCTTCATTGACTTGTTCTTTATACACTGTGAAAACAAGTAAAATATCAAGAGTCCTACGCATTATCCTCGTGATCTTGCCAGAACATCAAAGTGATACTTAACTATTTACAATGACGATGGAAATCCTTCTAGAGCCAACATCAAACAAGCTATGCGGTAGGTGACTTGTGAGATCCTATATGGATTAAACTTGTGACACAGGATATCGATTCAGTCCAGATTATAAATTGACGACTTAATTGGTAAGATAGTAACTAACCGATTCACTCTTATCGTGTTGTCTGCTTTGAGATGTTTCTATAAAGAGAGCAAGCAAGTAAGGTGATTCTGATGTTCACACATTAGAATATCCGATGCTTATGATGGAAATCTTATCAAGGAGATTCTTCTTAATTTGAATCTACCTGATCACAAGTCGGTCCTCACAAAATCGAAGGTTAATCTAACCAAACACGGGAAAATGACAAAGCCATATTCGTCTACAAGCTTTATTGCTAACTGTTTAATCATAGGTTAATGTAAAGATGGAGATGGAGATACCTTGTTTCAGTAGAGTCAACCGCATGCTCATACTCGATCGACAAATATAAAGATATGTTGAAAGCTCAAGTACATGTTACTCAAGTCTTCTGCTACTCTGATACTCAAAAGATCTTCCTAGAAGTCATTATGTGTTCAAGATGAAGCAATGCAAGGGAAATTACACAATACCTTTCAAGACAAAAGAAAAGTATGAGAATGTCAGTCCAGAAGTCACCAAGTTCACAAGATGACAAGATTCATGATGATATTGAAGTGATGAAGCAAAAGTGGTGATCTCAAGAAACTCAAGATCACAGTTTATTATGCAAGTTGGAGCAAGCTCAAGATCAAGCTCACTAGATATTAATACAAGATAAGGATTAAAGAATCAAGACTATAAGCAAGACCAAAGACATTCATAAAATGCTAGGCTTATGTTTTTGTAATTACAATGACCTCCCTTAGGGGAAGATTGTTAGGAATCAAGAAAAGACTCGGTCACTACCAAAATAGTATATTGTAGCTCATAGTCAATCATTCGGTTACGTGTAAGCTAACCTGGCCAAGCCCATGGACTCTCCATGGGCTTGTCGTCCATATGTGGTACTATATATGCCATCTCCATCCCATAGAGAGGGTGTTGGTCATTTGTAAGAACTCCTATTTTATGTTATTTTACTTTCTCTCTCTACAAGTGCCATCCACTCTTTTTCTCTCTCTAGTTTCTCTTTAGAATCTCATCTAGGTCTTGATTTATGATATCATCATTACTCATTTGGCTCTTCATCAGTGTCCTATAGCCAATCACTTTGCTCAACACTTAAAGGCACACATTTATCTTCCTACTTGCACAACATCATCTTTTCCTTGTGGTAAGAATAGTCTTTTACCCGTTTTGGTTTCCTTCACTCCTTAGAAAAATGACCATACTCCTTGCAATTGAAACATTATATCCCAGTTTGCTGAACCACCTGATTACCTACAGTCTTCCTAGCCCCAACAACTGTTACTGTCCTCTAATTCCCAAACTGCCTAGTTTGTTTGTCATTCTCGATTCTTGGAGTAGAATCCACATTCTTGTTTCTGGAGTTTAATGAAGTTCTAAGGTTGTTGTTGGTAGGTTTGTAGATCTTTGTGAAGTACTTGGAAATAAGTTCTATACTCTTTTGCATATTCTTATCTCTTTGAGCATGTTCTAGATCACTGTCATCTTCAGATGCAGATTAAGAGGGAGGTGTTCTTGGTTTAGCAACTTCTTTGCCTTTTGTTCTAGTGGATGCATGAGAACTGGTTGATGATATATGTCAGGAGGATGTGGTCTGGTTTTTACGAGGTGTTGGTACACGATAGTAGTTATCATTAGGGTACTATTGTGTAGCAGTAACAAGTGCGAGAGAATTTGCATTCCTGGCTATCTTTTCAGCACGGATTTCATTGACTTCATTTTGGTATTGTTTTAGAATGTCAAAGAGTTTGTGGTATGATTCTTTGTCCAAGTCAACAGTTTGCTTGACAACCATCACAAATCTTAACCATTCTGGCTAAAGTTGTTGTAGAAACTGAATGTTAACTTGCATAGTAGCAACTTCCAACTGGTTTCTTACCATTTCATTCATCATTTTGTAGAACCTTGAATAGTATGATTCAATTGACTCCCTGTCTCTTGAAGTAAACTTGCCAAACTCCTAGAAAAGATTGGTCTTGACATCCTGATTGTTAAGAGACTCACCTTGCTGTAGTCGTTCAATGGTTGTCCATATTTCTTGAGCTATTTTGCATGCATCAACTGTTGAATAAATTTCATCCCCGATTCCACTTAAGATCATATGAATTGTTTCAGCTTCAGCATCAATGTAAGCATGATTTTCAGGTAATGTGTTCTCATATGTTTCTTGAACAATGTGCTCGGGTACAAGTGGGTCTGTTTCTATTACTGGTTTTGCTGGAACAAGGACTCTTTTCATTACATATGGACCATTGAAGATACACTTCTTCATCTCTTTCATGTTAGGCTTCGTGTCAACATATCTCATGAAACATGACTGTCATTGTGCATATCTCCCTATTACAAGCATTGGTGGATGATCTTTTGAACCTGCTGCCATGATGTCATAGTACATTTGACTGTTGTTGTTGTTTGGAGTAGTCATGATGAATGATTGATGTGTTATGAATTATGTAATTGAAGTGAAAAATGATTTGTCAAATCATCTCAATGATTAGTGAGAGTTGTGTAATTGTAAGGTTGTCTTAAGTGTTTTGTATTTGTGTTTTTGTTGTAATTAAAGTTTGGAATTTGTTGATAGAAGGATGATCAAATCTCTAGATGAATCTTGTCAAACGTCTAGATGAACTTGTCAAACCTCTAGATGAACTAGCCAAACCTCTATATGAATGTTTGTCAAACCTCTGGACGAACTAGCCAAACTTCTAAATGAATGTTTGTCAAACCTCTGGATGAATGTTTGTCAAACCTCTAGATGAACGAGCCAAACCTCTGGAAGAACTGTGTCACATCGCTAGTTTAGCCAAATTGCTAGTTTAGCCAAGTCGCTAGTTAGGTCAAATTGCTACTTATGCCAAATCGCTAGTTTTGGAATTTAGCTCAAATCGCTACTTTTGGAACTTTAGCTCAAATCGCTACTTTTAGAATTTTAGCTTAAATTGCTACTTTTGCTAACTGATCAAATCGCTACTTTTGGAATTTTAGCTCAAATCGCTACTTTTACTAACTGATCAAATCACTACTTTTGCTAAAAAAATTGAAGTCAAATCGCTATAAGAACACGTCAAACCATCGGTTTTGCTAAAAAGTACAAATGAGTACAAATACTAAAAACACCTAAAACACACAATTTTTAATGTTTTTTCTTGAATTTTTTTGCAAAACATAAAAACACAAACTTTAACATTTTTTACATCAAAATTTATATCACTTTTTTTAAACAAAGACATATATTAAACAAACATTAAGGTACATACAAATCACTCCTCGCAAGCAAGGTAAAATCATGAGGAAAAGTATTATCCCAACTAAATCGTGAAGCAGTAGAATATGTGTGAGAAGCAACCCAATGCGCTACCTTATTTTGTTCTCGCTTAACCCAAGAAAACGTAAAATGGATATTCTTTGCCCATAAACGAATATCATCGATGAGAGTTGCAAATCTGCATAGAGGGTGTGCTTCTAAAGATGATAAGGAGATAGCCATTTAAGAATTAGATTTTACAATAGCATTTAACCACCCATGATTTGATGCAAACAAGCACGCAGAATGTATCGCAATGATCTCAACGTAGAGGTCAGATTCAGCACAACTTAAATCACCATGGACATAACAGAGTGAACCAGTGAAATTACAAACAACAATACCTAAAGCAGCCTTAGAAGGCTTGAATGCAGCGTCACATTTTATCTTCACCGTTATTCTATGAGGGAATCCATCGAGGAGAAGTATACGAGCTTGAATCAAGTTTACTAGGGACCAATATTGATTAAGAGGTAACAAACTTATCAAACTTACAAAGCTGAGCATAAATCAAAGCTAATGTGTTACGTGGGGAGAGTAATACATTATCAAACACAAAGCTGTTACGAGATCTCCATATGAACCAACAAGTAGTTGCAAAAATTAATATAACCCGAGAAATGTCATAAGCATAATGAATTGTGTCAATAAAGGATTGTATATGACAAGAAATATTCATACCAGTAGGATAAGAGTTCATGCATAAAGGAGATCCAAACCAAACATGTCCAAGCGTATTCGAAGAAAAGATGCTCGACCGACTTGACACAATCATTACAAATCGAACATGCTGGAGAAAGAGAGCATTGTCTTTTATATAAATTCTCTTTAGTGGCAATAGAATTTGAGATGGATTTCCATAAGAATAGCTTGATTTTTGGCTGCACTAGGACATGCCATATAGTCTTCCAGAAGTTTGACAATGGGCTAGCTCTTGATTCACCGGCTAGATTTAAATTTTTCCTTCATGTGATAGCTTGTTGGTAACCAGACTGAACCGTGTATTAGCCCTTAGAATCAAAATAAACACACTTTTTGCTAGGTTTTTCTAAGTAAACTCACATAATCACCTCGTGGAGATTGATACCAATTGTAAGACCTAAGATATCATTTCACTTCCATAACCACATACACGATCGAACCAAGTAAGGAAGAAAAGAGAAAGAGAAGTTAGAGAGAGAAAGAGATAGAGTATTCTTTAACAAGTGTGTGATGTTAAAAATGAAAGAACCAACACCCTCTCCATCCATGGAGAGGGGTATTTATACCACAAGAGTGGTCGGCCTCTTTAGGCTTTCTTAGACCGTGTAGATTTGTCTAATGGGTCGGGCTCGGGTTAACTTGGGGTTAAGCCCACAATGTATACAATATTAGATTAAATAACGAGCATGATACCCGTAACTAGCCTATTACAACATTTAATATACAAAGACTGAGATTCCTTGTTTGACTCAATATTTTGAGGCTAACAACTCTTTTTTGGGCTGAAGCAATCGCAACCGCATGTTACACCCAAAATAGATCTCTCATCATCCCAAGACATGAAAAGACACCATAACACATCATTAATGAAGGGAAACGTACTCTCAAATATCTTTACATTTTTTGATGTACTTGTTACTTATTTAGAGATGGTGAAAATCTTGACAAGATGAAGGAGAAGGGGGATCCGTGTATTTTTGTCAGGTATGCAACACAATTGAAGGGATATAGAGTCTACAATAAGATAACCAGATTAACTGTTGAATCCATTCACGTTAACTTTGATGAACTTATGGATAATATGGCACTTGAACATTACAGTTCATGTCTCGCGCCCTAACAACAAATGACGTTTGATCATAACAGTTCAAACCTCGCTCCTCAACGACAAATGGCATCAGATTATGACAACTATGGCCCCACGCCTCAATTACAAAAGACTAATGTTCTAATAATACAAAACTCAAAATTTAAGAGCACATTAATGTACCATCAAGTTCAAAGCTGAAATTACTATTTACTACTCCTATGTATGAAAAATATTTCAATAAAGGAAACAAAAGTGTATCTAAGTCTTCCCTTCTCTCGAATAATCTCCTACAAGAATTTACACAACCGACATTGAATGTTCAACCTATATTAGAACTGATTATTCCACCAACAAATGTCACTGTTGAGGAAATCAACACTCATCAAGTAGAAAAAACACCGTTTGAAGCATATGAATTTATCAATCCTTTTTCTCCATCGGGAATAGAAGCTGTTGAGTCTTCCTCATGCAATATTAATACTTCAAACATGCATACATTCTACCAAAGACACCGTTCTGATTAACATTGCACTAAAAACCATTCGCTATAACAAGTTCGTGGAAATACAAAAAAGCCTGTACAAACAAGACGACAACTTGCTACAGATCCTAAGATGTGTATGTTCGCTCTCACCATGAGTAAATCTAAAATAAAGAACATCAAGGAAGCAATGGTAGATCACGCATGGATTGAAGCAACGCAGGAAGAGCTTCATCAATTCAACATACTCAACGTCTAGGAACTTGTTGACAAACCTTTTGGAAAGACATTGATGAATATAAAGTGGTTATGGAAAAACAAGAAAGATGAAGACAATACTGTAAATTGCAATAAAGCATGACTTGTAGCTAAGGGATGTCATCGGGAAGAGAGAATTGATTTTGAAGAATTTTTTACTCCAGTCGCTCGACTGGAAGATGTTTGGATTTTTGTTGCCTATGCTGCATACAAATCATTTACTATCTACCAGATGGACATGAAAACGGCTTTTCTTAACGGTTCACTAAAGGAAGAAGTATATGTAAAATAGCCAGATGGTTTCGTTGATCCAGATCATCTAGAAAAAATCTACCGCATCGGGAAAGCACTTTATAGAATGAAACAGGCTCCAAGAGCATGGTATGATGAACTCTCACAATTCTTGATCTCAAAAGGTTTTACTTGAGATACTATAGACCCAATGTAGGTTCCTAGTTTATTTTAAACACACACCAATACTTGTATTTCTAGAGAAGGAAAGAAATATGTTAGAGAGAGAGTGGAAGGGAGAAAACACCAAAATACACACTATACTATGTGAAAATATAATTCAACCAACACCCTCTCCATGTGTAGAGAGGGTTTAAATACTTAAAAGGTATGGGCTTGGTCGGGCTTTCTTTAGGCTTTCTATAAGTCAGCCCGGTTAGCTTCCTAACTATTACATATTATAGACTACGAGCTAAGACATGAAATACTAAGAGTGACCAATCCTTTTTTAGATTTCTAACAATCTCCCCCTAAGGGAGGTCACTCCAAATTACAAATATCTTAAGCTTAGCATTCTATGAATGTTCTTCAATCTTGCTCGTAGTCTTGAACTTTGTCTTTATCTTGTGATATGATTTAGTGATCTTGGAACTTGTAGGCTTGAGCTTGTTCCTTTAGCTTGACTTGCCTGTGATCATGAGCTTCTTGAGATTATCATCCATACATCATCTTGTAATCTTTTTCCTTCTTGTGAACTTGTGACCTACGGACCAACATGCTCATACCTTTCTTTATCTTGAAAGCTTGTATAATCATCTTTCTTGAAAATTTTTAACTTTAACACTTCATGACTTCAAGGAAGACGTGCAATATTATAGTAGCGGAAGTCTTCTGAAACATGCGCTTGAGCTTTCATAATGTCTTTATATATGTCGGTCGGGTATAAGCATGTGGCTATGAATCTGACTCGTCTTGGACTAGCTGCTGCCACCAACAGGAATACATGTAGGTTTAGGTTAGTGATATTCAATAGATATGAATGAAAGTGTCTTTGTCACTTCATCAAATATGGTTACAATATACCATGATTCCCTGTCATTTAGTATAAATATTGCCTGTGATCAGGTAGAAGTCAAAAGAATCTCCTTGACAGGGTTTCGTAGCTGCACTAGCTGTTCTCATTAACAGAGCATCCCAAAGCAGACAACACGGTATGAGTGAACCAGTAAGTTACTGTCTCACTGACTGAATCAAAAATTGATTTCAAAATCAATCGATGTGTCACTTGCTAAAGTGATTTTGTATCACATCGAGAGTTTTATGCATTTCAAAAATCATCAATCATCAATTCATAGTCAAGTTCGAATCGATATCCAGTGTTACAAGTTTGATCCATATAGGATCTCACAAGTTACCTACCATAGAGCTTGTTTGATGTTGGCTCTTGAAGGATTTCCATCATCACTGTGAATACTTAAGTATCACTCTGATGTTCTAGCAATATCACAAGGATAATGCGTAGGACTCTTAAGATACTTCTTGTTTTCATAGTTAATTAAAAACAAGTATATTTTTTGATTAGTGTCCTAGTGAGATTTATGGATGATCTCTTTATGGCTCTAGACTAAATAGTGCACTTTGGTTTTAGTAATCGGAGGCTGGAGCAGACTTCCACCTTTTCAGTATCAACTAACTTAGAGTGAGAAAGTTGATAGAAATGTGTTTATCTCCGTGAGAAATGAAACGAGAGTCTTTTGAGAGAACTTGAGTGGCTAGGGAGGGTGGTGCATTACATCACTTGGTCCATGATGTATATCTTCAGTACCAGACTATAGCTTAGTGTTTCTGATAGCATATGTATTGACCCGGTTTCTACCTAAGTATGTAAAGGGCTTCTTTTTTTACACCCTTTATCCTTACATTTCTTTTTCTTTCTTCAACCCCTTCAATGTTTACCAAGACTTCATCACTAACACCTTGTTGGGTTTGTTCCAGTGTTAGCTCTGTCTTAGTCTGCATTATCCCCTTCCTCACTTTTACTCCTTTTGTATCATACCTAAGGACTTTTATTCTAACTAATGGAATGTCCCTGGGTAGATCCCTTCAGTTCTAGCTGGATCATGGGAACGAATACCTATACTTAACCACCTTATAAATTTGATAAGATTAAGTACATGGTCGGTCTTTGGGTATTGTTCTAATTGCCTTAAAATCATTTGGAAAACTCAATCAAGGTATTTATGATATATATCAAAACATTTGTACCTTGATAGTTTTATTTTTCAGAAATGCTCCCCCTCAACACATGCATCGATAATCGAAATTGTTTAGCATGGTGAAGGAGGAGGTCGCACTTGAGTCTTTACTAATCACATGTTACAAGTTATATATTTTAATCATATTTTCTCCCCTTATCAAAAATGTTAAATCTTTTGATATTTTGGATATCAATTGATTCAAATATGTTTGAAAACTGTTTGGGGAGAAAAACGTTTCGATTATTAGCAAGCCTTATTAGGAACATCTTAATGCTTCCTCTTAATTTATGAGGGATTTATATATAGTGTTGAGTACATTAATTTGAAAGATTTTGAATTTACTAAAAAATTCTTTAAAATTTGTACTCAAACACTATATATATTGGTCTATTTTACTAGTCTACACTACATATTCAAGATGCTTTTTGAGACATGACTTGAAACTTACAAAACTGAGAGCGATCGACATTGTCACTCTGTCCAAAGCAGCGATATATGGTCAGTCTCGTCATTCTCTTCTTTAAAACTTTCTTAGCTTCCCTGGAACCATTAATCCTTATTTTTATGGTACTGATCTTGACTCTGTTAGCTTTGGGAACCTATGCCTCTTCACAAGCAGCTTGTTAAATTTCCTCTTGATTCATGATTCTGCTTAAGTATTATCCAATACAGTTAATGTACAAAACAGATATATATAACTGAATTGATTAATTATCCTTGAAGATGTGATTGATTTAGATAAAGATTGTGTTTATGTTTCATGCAATTATGTCTGTATTAACACACTTAGTGAATAAAGTCAACTATGGTCAATGGTCAAAGTCAACTGAGTAAGTCAATTGACAAATCAAATTCAACCTAAGTCAAACATTTAATCAGAGAACAACTAACACAAAGTCAATCATGACATATATTTCAAGATAACATAACATACATGTTTCACATGAATTTTAAAAAATTTGGGCAGAGTTTCTTTTTATAAAACTAACATATTTCGCATGTTTTGTTACACCTGTCATGTTTCGCACGTTTTATGTAATTACATATTTTGCACGTTTTATGTTAGAACATATTTCGAATGGTTTATGTGAAAACATATTTCGCATAAAATAATTCAAAACATATTCCGCACAATTTATGCAGTAACATATTTCGAACGATTTATGCAATAACATATTTTGCATGATTCATAAGATTTTAAATTAATTCTAAAAATATTTCTCATTCAAGTTCCATTCATAATCAACCACATATCATTTAAGGACATAGCAGAATTCATTTCCATTAATTTTAAGCAACATTCGAGCTCATTCATTCTTATTCGAGGCCAATCACTAGATTCACATTTCATGAAGGCAATAAATCAACTATGGAACATTACAAGCATACTTACACACCTAGGAACACTTCACATATCTCTTAGCTATAAACATGTTTAATTTAGGCCATCTTCTTACATATCTCGAACTTTATTTACAGCTCTGTGTCATTATTGAATGACATTTCTAAAGCCGTAAATATTATCGATTTTTAGAAGACATGTCATGAACAATATATTTTTATATTTTCTAATTTTTTTTTAATTTTCTATTTTCTTTTTATGGGTTTTATATTTTTCTAAAAAAATTTATAAAAAAATGCAAAATCTTTTTGAGTTTTTTTGATTTTCTGTATTTACATACGATATAAGAAGATGTGCCACCATCACTCTTCTTCTTCTTCTGCCAGTCTTTTCAGTGTTTCAGGAGGCATACTTCTCATTCTAAGTTTGTTCATAAGAAAGTCAAGTCTTTCTCATCCTAATGCCTTGGTAAAGATATGTTTTAGTTGATACTCTGTTCTGACGAAGTATAGTTCAACCACACCATTTTCTACTTGCTCCTTGATGAAATGGTATCTGATGTCAATATGCTTGAATCAAGAATGTTAGACGTTGTTGCATCATAAATCAATAGCACTCTTGTTATCATAGTATAAAGGTATTTTGTTGAATCCAAGGCCATAGTCTCTCATTGTGATCTCATCCAAAGGATTTGAGCACAACATCTAGATAGGGCTATGTATTCATCTTTTGTACTGGATATGGCTGTGCTTTTCTATTTCTTAGACGAACAACTGACTGTTAAAACCTAATCGTAGGCTTCATAGATCGTTTTGCCCATCTATGATATCATAACATTGAATGATATAAAGCACAGCGGAATAACAAATAAGAACATCAATGTTATCACAAGGTTTTCTTTATTCATACTAATAAACTATAAACTATTCGACTTTAATCAGTCGACTATGCTATCTAGATAACTAACTATTACACAAACTAATAAGCTAACTATTAGACTCTCATTGGAGAGATCTAACTATGATGGATGATAAAACTATTCACCCTAATACCCTTTATATAGAGGGATATTAAGGCTTACAAAGGAAGCTAATTAATTATATTAGGAAGCTAATTAAAACTAATTAAAACCTTCATTTATCTTTGATATTCTTTGACTTTTCAATGCCTATCTTCATGGAAATCTTCCAGCTTTTAATTCTTCCATATGTAGAATACCAAAGTGTCATATTAATCCCTTGTTGTTTCATTCGTCTTCATTTATGCATATGTAATTTTGTAATCATCAAATCTGAGATCCCAACAATCTTCCCCTATTTGATATTACAAAACAATCTTCATGAATGAAACAATCTTCAAAGCTTCCCCTTGAAATAAGATCTTCTTGTACATGTCACCACTTTAAAATAAGCTGCAAACCATATAGTCTTCTTCCCCTTTTTGTAATCATTAAATAGGGGTCATCTGTAGATAAGCAACTTGTGAACACTTCCCTTAAGTGGTACATGTAGATGGTTAAGCATGTTAACAATAAGCTTCCCCTGAAAGTATGCTAACCATCTCTTTGAATCACGAAATCAGTTGGCTTCAAATAGTAATTATTAATGAAAATCATCTAAGTGCAATAACATCATCCTCTCTTATGTAACTGTTGCCTCAGCCGGCGATCTACTTGCAATCCTTGTTTGTACGTAACAAAAAGGTTACCCTTGTCACATAATTGATTGAAAAGCCATTGCATCAAATGTCTTCATAATACTCTCCAAAACAAACCATAAAGTTTATCATCATTGTCCGAGATCCAAAACTATGATTTATTCGATATCGGACAATACTAGCATTATTAACTCCATTCTCGGATAATACTAGCAGTATCAAAAAATTTCTCAGGCGAAGCAAGCAGTATTAATTACCAATCCGAGCAGTACTAAAATATATGAACAATATTAACTCCCCATGCTCGAACAATATTAATCTCACTTT
>BQNB010007726.1:22499-89387 GCA_026074375.1 Tanacetum coccineum | reverse complement strand
GTGGCCGGTTTTAAAGAGTGAAAGAAGAGTTAGGTTGGGTATTAAGAGTGTTCTTGAATCACATGTATGCATAAGTAAGAGTTTAACATGAAAATGGTAAGGTTCAAGTATCCAAAATGTTTCATTTAGCTCATATTGGGGGGGGGGGGGACGGCTAGGACAAAAAGAGAGTAAAACCATTTAATTTTTGATATCTTGTATTTATACATAAGTGTAAGTATTTATTTACTAAGGTGGTAGTGTATAATGCATGCATGCGTGCACTAATCGGTAAACTTGAGCGTTTACGTAAAACATTCAAAATAAATTACGTAGACTTATAAATTATATTTATAAAATTCATATAACATATATTTGACGTAAACTTATATTTATTTAATGCCGGTTTACGTTTAAAGTTGTTTTTCAGTTTACATGGTTTAACTTAACGGTTTCACGTAAAAGTAAACATGTAAAGGTTCAAAGTAAATAGTTTTGAGTTTATTGACGTAAAAATTACCTGAAAAATTACGAGTTGTCACACCGTGCATTATTATGTGTAGATTCTTAGATTAGATTTTGTGCGCGCTTTATGATCATTGAGGTGAGTTCTCGTAGCCTCTTTTTAATTGTTTTCTTGGGGTGAAAATGGTACTCAAAACCTTGTTTTGAAATGTTTCATGCTGTGATTAAATGGTTTTGTTTTTCTTTTTATTTGGACACGGTTATATTGCTATTTGTGTGAAACATCTATGGGTATTATCTGTGAGGAACATCTGTGTGTACATGGATGTGACAACCATGACTTGAGTATGTTAGTCAAACCGTTAGTGTTAACTTATGTATCTGTTTCAATGTATGAGTTATGTGTTATTTGTGCTAATATGTGTTTATATGAGTTTATGTGGGATATGTGAGATTTGGTAATAAATCCATTGAGCGTGATCGTCTGGTTGAATTCATTTCGTTCACTTTTGGTGACAAGGAAATGATTTTGTGATTTAAGCGTTTTAGTGATTTATCGTGCAAGTATTATTACATATACGTATTTATGTGTTAGTAATGTTAGGTATGAATTGGTGTTAGTAGTTAGAATAAGAATGAAATGTGAATTTCTATTTTTGGAAAGTTAGGTTAAAATAAAAATGAAAAGTTATTTATTTTAAAAGTCTAGTAAATTGCGTTTACACAAAAAAGTATACTCAAATAAGCTTAAGTTTTTATAAAAACTTAAGGTAATGCAAATAATTAAGTAATTAATAAATAAATAAATAAAATATAAAAATATATATATATAAAGGGGAAATCGGCCAAAAAAAGAAAGGAAGAAAAAAAAGAAAAACAACTCTTACTCTAATTAAAATTGGTAAAAGATATCTATCCTAAACCTTTTTGTAAACTTTATAAATACCAAAAACACTTCTCCCCCTTGTTTTTAATTGTCCCAACCGAATTTTATCAAAGGAGGAAGAAGAAAAATATTTTTTTTCAAGTTTGGTGATTTTTGTGTTTAAGATTCGAAGATTTAAGGTATAAATTATAATCCTTTGAGTTAATTATCATTAAAAACATGTAATAATTATTATGATGGATAATTAGGGTTTCATAACATCTGTAATTAATGATATATTAAACATGTTATAATGAGTAGGGTTTAATTAGGATCATATGAGTGTATTCGTTAGGGTTTAGATCGCGTTAGAATTTGATTTAGATTGGGGCAGAATTTAGGGCTGTGTTGTTTGGCTGATATCTCAATGATATTAATATATTTTGTCAAGTTTCCGGTGCCTATGATGTAGCTCAGAGAGTCTAGTTTCCAGAACATCTGGCCTTGAAGGTTTTTGAGGTCGGGAAGTCAGTCAAACGTTGGTTGCAAGAAAGGTTGTCAAATCCGTGAATACGGGTCAGATTTAGGTCAGATTACAAGGTATAAAACCCCCACTTAAAACTCGAATTTAGCTTAGCCCTTTTACAGGAGTTTAATTCTATGTGTCTATTAGAAATACCCCAAAGGAGAGATTCTTATTTGGAGTCTAAGTATGGTTTTTAGATCCAAACTTTTTAGTGTGCAAACAGATCCGAATTGGGACTGTTTTGAAGTTTGATTTTCTTAGGAGTACTTGTGCATGTAAATGGCTCTTAGGAATCATGAGGTAGTTAATATACTCATAAATGAACATAGGTGATTTTTGGTATGAATTATGGAGGTCAGTAAGTAGAGGTTTTGAGTACGTTAAATCACGTTAAAATTCTGCAGTTTTGAACAAATTGTGACTAACTAGTGAAACTTGTTAACGAAGTGGTTAAAGTTGGGTATGGTGTCGGGGTGACCCATGGGGTTAATAGAACACCTTATACATCCATCATATGATTGTTACATGTGCATTAAGCTTTTGGCTTAGTAGCGTGTAACACGAGTTATTTTGTTGTTTAGATTTATGCTAGTTGTTTGTGAAGCTTTTTGTTGGAATCTTTTGGAAAGCTAAGCAAATGTGAGTTTCATAGCCCCTTTTTCTCATGTTATTTTGGGGTGAGAATGATGCTTGTCTTGTTGTCGTGTTAAAATGTTTTTAAGCTTGCTGTAGTTATGTGTATTGGATCGTGGGCACGTTCCGTCCCGTTGTGTTGCGATATGATATGTTTGGTATTGTGGATCCCAATATGCAAAACGAGGTGTGACGGTGGTAAGACTGCGTGAGCTAATATGAGGCCATGTAGCGCACATATGTAGTTGATATGATTGTGGATCGTGGGCACGTTCCGTCCCGTAGAGAGCACGTATTATTAGTCCGGTTAGAAGCTTATGGGAGAAAAAGCCACAAACTACACTTATGAGCTCTTAAGATTTTCAACTAATCCTTGTTTAGCATCTAACTCATACTTAACTCTATCATTTTTCGTCCTTCGCGTATTTCCGCAAATGCTTAGTCTAAAAGTTAAGGAACAAGCTAGAGCTCAACACGCTCGATCGAGTCAAGATTTATTCTTATTCTACTCAGCGGGAAAGTCAAAATTGTGACAAAACACTTATTTTATTTTTGAATTTTTTTTAAATTTTGCACAAAATCACAATATATTTTTAAATTTTAGTGGTAAAAACGGGATTACGCGAAAACAACGACTGCAGGCATAATCAAATCGATAGATCCCTCTATACTAGAATTAAACATTGTCCTCAATGTTTTAAGAAGGGTCTCTATGTAAATCTAAGCCGTTTATTAAGTATGCTTAAAGATAAACGTTAGTCGATAAGATTTGGATATCGGATTCCCAAAATGAAGCTGAGGATGTGAAGCTCTTATGAACGAAGGACAAAACCGAGAGCACGAGAGGCTTCAAAAATATGGGAAATCCTGGACATATAATCACAAAACACAAAACACGGATACTAGAAGAGGCGAGCCTCCTCACAAAAAAACACTTATTCATTACTACTACTAATATTATATTAGGATAAGCATGGGTTGCCACCCACGAAGCGCTTGTTTGAGGTCACTTAGCTTGACCCGATCCCTCCATACTTGAGATTGTCAATGGGGATAGAAATGGGGATGACGAACACCCAAATTAGGAGTGTTGTCTTCATGAATCAACATCGGGCTTTTATAATGAAAAAGCTTAGAAGCTTTAAAGGCCCGATGTAATGAAGAAGGAGGAGATTTCTCCTTTGAAGCAAGAACACCGTGATTGAAAACTTTGTCTTTATTTTCGGATGAAAATAGAAGTAAAGTATCAATCACGGGGGAAAGAGTAGCAAGAAAACTCGTAGATTCAACTTCATTGCATATCCCCGGATCGTAAATCTTGTTTCTATCTCTGGAAGGAGAAGAAACATCAAGATCAGATCCGAGATCATTATGAGAAGGAATGAAGTCAAAATCCATATGAAGGGTGGGATGGGTGGGCAAAATATTAGGCACATCCACGGGGATGTCATCCACGGGGATGTCATCCACGGGGATGTCATCCACCACATCAATGGTTAAATCTCTTGAATCGGGATAATCAACTTGAAATGATTCGAACTCGAGAAGGGAGGTAGAATTTTCGTCACCTTCCGAGTCCTAATCATCACTCTCAATACCCGGTGGTATTGAGTCATCCGGACCGGGAAATATATCGATCTCTTCCCTAAGAGAGTCACTATCCTCAACGGGGATAGGAAATGTGGGAAGAGACTCGATGATCGTATTTGGAATAGCATGAAAATTTTCCGGTGGCCGGGGAGAAGAGTTATCGTAAAGCAAACTCTCCAAAAACAAAATATCACCCTCCGGATCAAGGTTGATATTATCAATTCCCGGTAGAATTGATTAGAGACGAGTGAGTTCACCGGCGAACTCATCGAGAAGAAAATCAATCTTGGGAGGGGAAGCCATCAAGGTATCATGATTGACTAATGATTCAAGAAGATAAGACTCGGCATCAAAACGAACATCTTTCGGCGTAGAATCGAGGTCTTCATTATGAATCGGATTAAACTCACTAGAAATGATTTCCTTGTCAAGATCAAAAAGAGGGTTTAAATGAGTTTTAAAACTCATTTCGTGAATAACCTCCTCATGACTTGACTCATCATCACTAGAGGTAGAATCATCGAAGAGAGGATTGGAAAACGTTGAAAATTTTGTCATTTGAGAATCATCACAATCGGGCACATCACACTCACTTTCAATATTAGAGAAATCCTCGGACTCACTTGGGGTTGGGACAAGGTTCTCAACACTAGACTTTATGAATTCGTCCAATTCCGTTTCAGGATTGTGTCAAGATGCTCATCCTCCATTATGAGAGAGTCAACGGGCTTCTCGGGTGTGATTGCAATAGTATATTCCTCGTCATCATCATCGTCATAGCAAAAAGAGTTGAAATGTCGCGAAGGATAAGTACTAAGATTAGCTACCTGCTCTAGTTACTGAAGCTTTTTCTTTTTATTAATTTCAATACTCATTTCATTAAAATTTTCCTTAAGCTCATTAATCTTAATCTCAATATCAATTCTCCCACTACGATAATCCTTGTCATTAATTAAAGTTTTCATTTCATATAAATACTATTGCTTCAGATCCTCCATATCTTGGATACTCATCTCTTGAGGAGGTTGATGAATGACGGGAAACTGCGGGGGTTCAATTTGATCAAAACCGGAATAATTAGAATCATAACACGGATTAGGTTTGTAATAATTCATCGGTTGACATTGGAAAGTCATATGAGGACCCCCGCAGTTTTCAAAATAAGGCTCATCGAAGATCAATTAATCACAATAAAAAGTCTCATGCGGGCCCCTACAACGGATACAACAAATATATTGTTGAAAATTAGGTGAAGTTTATAATCGAAGTTTTGATTGAAACACAGGTCCGGATTGTAGACAAACGGGACCTGAGGCGGACAATCGTAACCATAGTGAGCATCGTTCCCATATAACTCACAAAAATACGTATCGTACTAGGGTTGTGAAGTGTAGTCGGAAAAGTTCGGAGAATCGTTGTACGAATTTGGATTTGGATCATAAGAGGATGAATTTCTAGCTCTCGAATTGCAAAACAAACAAAATCCACCATTTAACAGGCTTTCACACTCGCAACAAGTGACTGGTTTTCCGTCTCCAAAGGTGCAGTTTATACAAGTTCCATTACTAAGACTGAAACCACACTGCTGGCATGTACACGGATAACAATAAAATCCAATACATGGTTGTCCACACCCCATACACTCGCCTTGTTCGAATGACGTCATTAGAATTAAACAAATTAGAGGATAAGAGAAAGAATTAAACGGAGTTTGAGGTTACGGAGAATATTTTTTGATTTTTGAGTTTTTTAAGCAACATATTTTATTAACGGACAAAATGAGATTGAATAACTTAAACCGATAATCAACTTGCTTCACGGTAGCTCTCTAAAAGGAAAACGCACAAAGGAGCGGAGGAGCGGGAAAGCGCGAAGCTATTAAAAACCTTCTCTTTTCGGGTCGTAGTTCCTCGGAACAACCCTCCTTATACCCCTCTTAGAGTTTGTTAAATTTCTAAAGGTGAGCCGTACATGACAAGTGACACAAAGGCAAGTTTTAAATCTTTTAATTGGGAACTTATTTAGTGTTGTTGATTACTTGATATTCACAAAATTTTGAAAAATAAAATATTTTTGGATTTTTTTTATAAAAATATTCACAAAATCAAATACTAATCTTCAAACGGAACACGGAAATCGCACACACGTCCCCGACAATGGCGCCAAAATGATCGTAACCAAAGACTTCTTACTATATATAAATATAATATAGATATATAAATATATAATAAAAATCAATAATTATAATTCAATTATAGTATACGTATTCCGAAAGACTCAAAGAAATTCCTTTTATCCAAAGTAAAATCCCATCAATAACCTTCCGGGTCGTTTCCCAACGAGGTGTGAATTGAAGATCGGTTACGTTCGTGATCGCGTGAATTGAATGGATTAAGATTTTTTTCATTGGATTACTAATTCTACACTTAAAATGCAAAAACGAATAAAGGAAACCTAAAAACGAAAGCGAATAAGGCTAAAACACGAAAAACGAGAACGGGATTCTAATCCCGTTCTTTAAAAATCAAAATCCTAAAAATTTAATCCTACGAACGCAAATTTAATTTTCCTAGGTGCAAAATGATAAAAGAAAATTTTAAAAAAAAGAATTATATTTTTTTGACTTTTTTATAATTTTTTATGATTTAAAAACTGTTTTAATAAGAAAAATTAATTAAAAATACTAAATGAAAAGAGAAAAATCTAAAAAAATACTGGAAAATACTTTAAGTTATGCTGGTTTTAAGAAAAATAAAAGTGAGTTACCAGCTTATTTGAATAAGCTGGTATTAAGCAGAAAAGAGCTTATGGGCAAAAAGGCTTAAAATGCATATAAAGAATAAATGTTGCACCACATAACCAGATGGCCCTATCTGGTGATGCTAATTTCTAATCAAAATAGAGCTGGGCAACCAACATCTTATCCAAAATAACATTTAAAAAGCCAAAACGGGCTTGTAAGCAAAAACGTTGAAACACGTGTATACAAAAGATAATATGTGCAAACAGAACGGAAAATACCCAAGGGCAGAGTGGTTTGTGTGTGTTGTGTTAAAAGCTTTGGTTGAGGTTGTGAGGTCCAGGGTTCGAGCCTTGCTCACCCTAGACTTCATAATTTCCCAAAGTTTTTTATTTTGCAAAAACAATTTATGGAAAAACTGAAAGACCCGAAAATAAGCAATTTTAATAAAAACAACTTTTTTAAAAACCACAAATAAGCACTGAAATAAGCTAAATAAAACTGGCATCAAAGGCTTTTTACACTAAGTCCCTAAAGATGGCTTAACTGTTAAGCCATTTAAAAACACAAAAAAGCAGGTGAAAAGCCCGAGCTAAACAAAAACAATGAGCAACTATACCTAATAAGTAAAAGCAACCAAAAATAAGCAAAGAAGAACAGACTAATAAGCTAAAAAATGGAAATAAGCTAAGTAGCTAAAATAGGCAGACAAACAGCCTTGGGGACAACCTTTGGGCTTATTTTTAAGCCCAAAGATGGAACCTTATGGGCTTAAGGCTTATACCAGCTTAAAGCTTGGCCTAAGGGCTATCTGAAAAAGCAAGGTAAAAATGGTTTGAAATGCATATAAGCTATTAAAAGGCTTATGGAAAAGGGCTATTTGTATCAGTATGCTACTTTTGGATTTTCTTAAAATGAAAAATGGCAATAAGCAGGCCAACAAATAAGCTAGTAAATAAGCTTTGAAATGAAAAAAATTTTAAAATAGATTGAGACTGACTCCTAATGAGCTTATGCTCAAAAGTTTAAAAGCTAAAAACAATTTTTACTAACTGAAAATTGAAAATGAAAAAAACCTTTTGAAACTGAAAAATGACTTGAAAAACTTTGACAGATTTTTGCAAAAACTAAAGCAAACTTAAAGACCTTTGACTAATGCATTAAGACACTCAAACCAACATAAAAACTAGACTCAAAAGCTGGTTTTGAAAGCTATGGCAAATAAGCACTTTGAAACTGTTTTGTCACCACAGTTTCAAAGAACTTTTGAAAAACTTGAAAACCAACTTTAAGACCTTAAAAACTATTGAAAACAAATCAAAAACAACTTAAATCACCACATGACCAAAAAGGATTTTAACACAAATTTACCCACTTTAACACCTTGTGCCAAACACCCCTTTAAGATTGGAAATCACTTTTTAAGGCTGATTTGGGCTGATTTAAGCAAATATTTTGGAAAACAGATAATAAGTATGCAAAGTTAAGCAATAATAAGCAAAAAGAAACAATAATTAAGCACTAAATTAAGCAGACAAGTAATAAGCAGTATAAAGGACAAATAAGGACAGAATCAAGGTAAACTTAAATAAAAGACATAAGCATAAATCAAAGAAGAGTAAGCATGAAAACCATAAAATAAGCAAGAAAAAGCATAAATTAAGCAAAGATAAGCACTGCTATAGTAAAATAAGCAAAATATGAAAAATGGAAACTTACAAAGGTCCTATGCTTATGGCAATGAAATAAGCTCTCAAAAAGATTATAACCAATCCTATAGCTTCCCAAGAAGCACTAAACCCATGGCCATCCAAGATTTACCATGCTCCTTTGTGTTCTTGACAAATTCTTGTGATTTTTTTTTGGATTATTTTTTGAATTTTTTGACAGAAAATGAAATAAGAGCTTATATAAGCTTTCAAAGGCTTAAAAGCTTATACAAGAGCTTAGAAACAAGTATTTAAAAGACAAGGAATTTAAATGACAAGAATTAAAGGAAAACTTTAAAATTTCATTAACTTAAAGGAAAATTACAATGCTTAAATTAAAAGACAGAAATTTAAATGACAATGTATTAAAAATGCAGTAATTAAAATTGGTACAAATTTTTGAATACAAGCTTTTGACTTTTAAACAAAATTCGACAAAGGTAAAAATAAGCTAACTAGCCCTATTTATACTAAGAGGTCTTCAAACTTGTGTTTCTTTGCCGAGAGACTTCAAGATATGTGCTTGTTGGCTGAGTAGAAAGCACAAAGTAATCTTGGCCCTTGATTTTTCTTGTCCTTCAAGTCGAATGGGTTTATTGGGGATTGCCAGCGTAGCAATGACCCATGTGGGGTGCGGGGTGAGGGAAAATGATGGTTTTGTTTGGTGGTGAAGGGGGTTTTGAGGGTGAAAGTGACAGGGAAAGTCAACAGTGTCAATGACAGGAAAGTTTGGTTTGGGGGTGCAGGGTATGAGTTTGGGAAATGGCAAGAATAGTCCCTTATCTTGTGTATTAGTATTGCAGTGATCGTCCTTGTGGCAATACAACTTTGAGGACTTGGCAAGAAAGGTCCCTCAATGTGTATCAAGTTATTTCATGGATGGTCCTTGTGGGATTAACAGAGTTAATTGTAAAAGGGTGGGTTGTTAACTCAGTTGGGATTTTGTTTTTGTTTTTGGTTGAGTGCTATATAAAAGGAAATGGCCTTTTTGGTCTTCATAAATGCACTAATAAGCTGACCCGGCCCATTAGATGGGTACGGGTGGGCCTATTTAATGTTTCTTCAGTTTTAGCTTTGGCTTTGACTTTGTCGGGGTTGACTTTGACTTTAACTTTTTAACTTTGTTTTTTTCACGCTCTTCCCTTACGTGCCCGGTTTTGTCGTTTTTGGCTTTGTTTTTCGTCCTTTTCTCGGATATCCGTTTCCTACACAATATAAGTGAAAACATACAAATACAAAGTATTTTTGGTACATTTTTGGTCATTTAAGTCCGGTTTTAAAGGTCAAAGGTATGTGTATTTAAGCACATACCAAAATCCCCAATACTAAACTATTGCATGTCCTCACGCAATGCTATAAGTAAGCACTTAGAAAACTAAGACTCTTAATCCCCCTCGACTAATAAGTTTGATTTTCTTAAGGGTACTTGTGCATGTAAATGAATCTTGAGAATCATGAGGTAGTTAATATACTCATAAATGATAAATAGGTTATTTTTGTGTAACAATGAATTCATGGAGGTTAGTACAGTAGTGGGTTTGGTTTTGAGGTACGTTACAGATCACGTTATAAATTCTGCACGGTTTTGAACAAATGCGATATACTAAGTGAAATTGTTAAACGAAGTATTTATCATGTTGGTTATGGTGTTCGGGTATGCGTGACCCATGGGCGTTAATAGAACACCTTATAGTTCCATCATATGTATTGTTACTCGTGAATAAGCTTTTGGTTGATAGCGTTGTACACAAAGTTAATTTTGTTGTTTAGATTTGTGCTAGTTGTTTGTGAAGCTTTTTGTTGAATCTTTAGAAAGCTAAGCAAAGGTGAGTTTCATATCCCCTCTTTTATCTATTGTTATTTATGGGGTGAGAATGTTGTTGTCTTATTGTGTGTTAAATGTTTTTTAAAGCTTGCTGTAGTTATCTGGTATTAGATCGTGGGCACGTTCCGCTTCCCGGTTGTGTTGACGATATGATTGTGTGTTATTGTGGATTCCAAAATATGCAAAACCGATGGGTATTGTTCTTTTTGTGACGTGGTAAGACTGCAGTGGAGTTATATGAGGCCATTGTAGCGCACATATGTAGTGAATGATGGGATCTGGGCACTTCTGTCCGTTGTTGTTAATTGTTATTGTTGTCCTGAAATGTTTGTGGTAATTGCAGCAAAACTAATTGAAGTTTATTTTGGATATTGTTGTATGTCGTAAACCTATGATTCTCGCTCAACTTTATGTTGACGTTTTACGCATCATTTTCAGGTGAGTTATTGGAGCTAAGATAGAGCGAAGTCGGCTAGAAGAGACCGTAGGATGCTGGGTTTCTTTATGCTTTCTTGTTTGAATAATGCGTTTGCATGAATGTTGGAATTATGTTTTGCATGTCATTTATAGACCGAGACCTCTTTCTCATTAATTAAGTCACCATTAGGTTTTGGGTTTTGTTATGACGCACTTTGTGTCTTGCTTTACTTTTAGTTTTATTTTTTGTATTCTCTATATAAAGAATACCATGATGTTGTGAGTGATATTCATTCTTGTTTTACGCCTCGCGTTCTGCCATGGGTTGGGGGTGACAGTTTGGGGTGACAGATTGGTATCTAAGCCATTAGATATAGAGAAGTAGGTGGTTGGAGCCTAGACTTAACCTAGGGAGTTCTTATGTAGATGCATTTGGGCTTTAAGTGTTTAATGCTATAATGCTAGGCCTTCCCTCTATTTTTTGCATAACTTATTATATATTTTTATCTTTGCTTAAGTTTTCATATAGTATTTTGTCTACCATTATTTGATATAATATGTATACTTTTTTAGTATTTTAGCATATGGTTTTTCCCTCACCCGACCTTAGAAGTCTCGTTGCGGGGTAACGTTTTTCCCAACTGGACTTAAGCATTATAATGAGCCTCTTATGGAACCGAAGGAGATAGGATAGTTGATCGTTTGTCCGGATGCGCGTATGGTTGGCCCGCGGATTGGGTGGATTTTGCGGAGGCAAAGTCAAACCCAAGCGAGGCCCAACATAAGTTTATCCCTTCCTTTACCCCGTTATGTTGTTATTGATTATTTCTTTCGGATATTTCGTATTTTGGAAGTCGTTGCGAGACTTTCATTCCTTTATGTCGTTTTGATCTTATTTTGATATAAGTAAGTAGTCATTTGATGAAGCATCCTTTATGTGTTAAGTTGGAGCGGTTTAAGATGTGCAATGTGGAATATGTGCTTATATGTGAATTATGATTAATATTGGTGATCTTGGAAGTAAGTACACGTGTGAAAGGATGCACTTATAATTATGGTGACCAACATAATTATAAAGGCATCACATACGTAGACTTGTGACCATGATTGCATTTATTTGTGTTTGAATGTAAGGTGGTAGTGTAATAATTTCTTTTATATATATATATTTGTATTCATGAGAAGGATGGTGGTATGAGTAGAGAAATTATTCTCTTACCCTAATTGAAGGATATGTTAAGTTGAGTTGTATAGATAGTAAGTTTCCCTTCTATCTAGTATTTGTGGATACCTAGTATTGCTATTATAGAGGTTGCTCGTTTGCTCGGTTGTTTGTTCGGATTTCCTAAGTCTAAGCTTAGCATCCCTTCATCGTACTTTGTTAGTAAGAATACATGATTTTCCTTTTCGATGTCTCGATGTATATTGGTTGTTCGGGGGGGGAGAAAAAAGAATTTGCTTTTTTCGGATTAGCCCGCGTTTCGTTTAGTTATTTCATTGCATTGATTACTCGGATGAGTATCAAAGTTTTAATTTTAAGCACTAATTATTCCTAACATATTAGTGTAGATCATTACTCCTTTCTTTGTATATCCCTTGGTTTTCGTAACCCGTTGGCGACGGTGTTAGTATCGATGCTTTTAGGTTTGCTCTGTTGATCGTTATTTGGATAAGACCTTACAATTTTCTTTTGGGTAGTGGCGTCTTGCAATGAGTTCTTCTTGTACGAGTTGGTATTGATTTTATTTTGCGTATATGGTCATGTATTTGCTTTTCGTCCTTCTCAATACAATAGAATTGTGTTAGAGTCTGTACGGTGTTTTATGATCCTTGTTGGTATTATGGTGTCATTTGTTTGAGTAACATATTTCATAATTGATGTCTAATTATAAAAACTCTTTGGAAGTATTGTGTTAGTGTTTGAGAAAAACTGTGTTTAAAATGATCTTTGTAAAAAGAATATGTTTAAATGGTCTATACAAATAGGATATGAAAATTTTTAAGTGGTTTAATAAATTTTATTTTATTATAAAAAGCTGGTGTAAAGTGATTCATAGTGATAAGGTACGATATACCATTAGATAACCATCTCTAGATTTTTTTTATGAAAACCAGAATGAATTTTATAAAGATTAAATTTAAGACAAATTTATTTATTATATAAAACGATTTTTATAATTAAAGTGACTTTCTTAATTTAAATTGATTTTTATAAAAACATTATTTAATTTGGTCTTTCGAGTAATGTCGATAATTGGTATAAGAATTTCCGTCTTTCGTATTGATATTTTTTTATGTGTTCATTTGTCGTGGTACGTCTGTTGATTTCTTTCGTTGCGTTTTCGCTCGGTGCATATACGTATCCTTTCTTTCAAAGGATTCTTATGTCATTTGATCTACGTCTATTTGCATATGTGGAATCTCCTATATGCATTCTAGCCTTTGACACGATATTCGTTTGTTATCCTATTCGATTATCCGTAACCCTTGGAGTTCGTTGATACCGTTGAGTCGTGGAAGCTTTGATGTCATTGTGGGAATGGACCAGTTGTCCAAGAGGAATTTTGGGATAGTATGTCATGGGAAGGTGGTTAGGATACCGTTGGAAGGTGATGAGATACTTCGGGTTCATGGTGAACGTACTCAAGGAGTCGTGAAAACCTTAATGAACACTAAGGTAGGTGAATCGAAATTGAGTGGTATTTCCGTTGTACGAGACTTTATTGACGTGTTTCCGGAAGACTTGTCAACGACCACCGCAATGACAAGTTGAGTTTCGCGTAGTCTTAGTTCCTGGAGCGACGCCAGTCGCGAAGTCTCCATATCATCTAGCACCTTTGGAAATGCAAGAATTGTCTGAACAACTTCTAGAGTTGCAAGACAAAGGTTTCATGCGACCTAGTCATTTTTTGTAAGGAGCACCAATGTTGTTTGTTAAGAAGAGGCGCATGGAGTTTATTTGAAGTTAGAGTTGGAATTACTGAGGAAGGAGAAGTTGTATGCTAAGGTTACTAGTGTGAGGCAATGAAGAATTAGGAAGTACCTACCACACCATCCGAGATATGATTATTCTTAGGATTTACAGGTTACTTACCTACGTTTCATCAAAAACTTTTCTAAGATTGTTAAACCCCTTACTTCCCTAACTTAGAGGAATCAGAAGTATAAGTAGGGAGCAAAATAAGAAGAGGCTTTCTAGACTTTGAGGAATGATTTGTGTGACGCTTCGATAAATCGAATGTAGTGGTTGATGCGTTGAGTAGAAAGGGAGAGTGAAACTAAGATGAGTAAGAGCAATGTTCATGACTATCTAGTCAAGTGTTAAGGACAAGATATTGGCTACTTCAAGTGAGGCGTCCAAGGTAGAGAACGCGCCAGCAGAAATGCTGTGTGACCTAGACCAACAAATGGAAAAGAGGGAAGATGATAGTTAGTACTTTATGGATTAAATTGTATAGTAAGTATGAGTATGAAATTCGCTACCATCCAGGTAAGGCAAATGTGGTGATTGAGGCGTTAAGTAGGAAGGAACGAGTGAAACCTAGACGTGTTCGAGCGATGGCTATGACTATTCAGTATGGAGTAAGAGGAATGATACTGACAGCCCAAAGTGAGGCGTTCAAGCAAGAGAACGTACTCGCAGAAATACTACATGGTTTAGATCAACAGATGGAAAGAAAAGGAGACGAGAGTTTGTATTTTATGGATCGTATATGAGTTCTGTTAGTAGGGAATGATGAGGACGGTAGTAATGGATGAGGCTCATGCATCAAGGTACTTGGTACATCCGGGAGCGGATAAGACGTACTATAACCTTGGAGACATGTATTGGTAGCCACGTGTAGAAAATATATAGTTACCTATGTTAGCAATTGTTGGATTTGTTTAAGAGGTGAAAGCTGTGATGTCGAAGACTTTTGGCTTACTGCAATAGCCTGTGATACTTGAGTAAAAATGAGATAGAACCACCATGAATTTTATCACTAAATTTCCAAGATCAAAGTAGTGAGTATGATGTGATTTGGGTGATGGTCGATAGACTGACCAAGTAGCTCATTTTCTAGCTATACAAGAGATTTCAAGATGTGAAGTTGGCAAAGATTTATATTGATGAGATAATAGCAAGGAGTGGAATTCTGGTGACGATCAACTGAGATTTAGATGGATGATTTACTTTATGGTTTTGGCAGACGCTGCAGAAAGTGTTAGTAACGCGATTAGATTTGAGTACTTCTTAGCATCCTTAAGCGGATGGACAAAGTGAACGTATGATTTAGACTTTAGATGATATAATGAGGGCATGCGTTATTGATTTTGGTGGTAGTTATCAATTAAGCATTCGGTGTGCTCCGTTTGAAGCATTGTATGGAAGGAAGCGTAGGTCGCCTGTTCTATAGGCAGAGATTGGAGAGAGTAGTTTGACTAGGCCTGAGTTAGTACTAGATATAACAGATAAGGTAGTATTGATAAAAGAAAAGCTCAAAGCGGCAAGAGACCGTCAAAAGAGCTATGCTGATAATAGACACAAACCGTTAGAGTTTGAGGTAGGAGATCGGGTTATGCTAAAAGTGTCGCCTTGGAAATGTGTAGTTCATTTTGGAAAGAAAGGAAAGTTAGTACCGAGGTGTGATCCTTGAAAGGATTGGTCCTGTAGTCTATCGGCTGAGATTGCCTAAGGAATTGAGTGGTGTACACGACACGTTTCACGTGTCGAACCTAAAGAAGTGTTTAGCGGATGCTAGTTTGCATGTGCCATTGGATGAGATCAAGGTTGACAAAACACTTTGTTTTGTTGAGGAACCTGTTGAGAATAGTGACCGTGAAGTGAATAGGTTGAAATATAGCAAAATGGTGGTAGTTAAGGTCCATTTGGGCTCGAAGTGAGGTCTTTAAGACTTCAGGTAAACTGAGTATCCACACTTGTTCATTGAGAAAGGGATCATTGGGATTTTTTAGTTAAAGTTAGGTACGTAAGGTTTCTTGTAGACCTTAGTATACCCTTAGATGTGTTTGTGTGATTTTGGTTAAAGTTATTTTATGAATAAACTCGAAGTCGAGCTAATTTTTCAAAAACGATGGGCTTTGTAACAACTTATAACTTGGGTTCAAGACAGTTCTTGTTTGATGAGTTGCGAGACCGGGTTGTAAATGACGTTGTTACGCAACTTAAGGTTTTTGACGAGTCTCCTCGATGACGGGCGAGGTTCAGGTAGTTGGATGTTTCTTTTCGTTTGGAGCGGTTATGATGCTATGCCTACCCTTTTGTGGGCGGGAAAAGTTGTTAGCAGTAAGATATCTTGTGAAAGTTAGTTGGAATTCAAAGTGTAACTTTGAGTTAACATGGGTATGGGAGGACTACTTGAATGATAAGTATCCTCGATTAATTGTTTGGTAATGATAGAGTTGAACCTTTTGGTTAAATCTCGGGATGAGATTTCCTAGAGGAGGGGATACTGTGACAACCATGACTTAAGCAAGTTACTCAAACCGTTAGTGTTGACTTATGTATCTGTTTCAATGTATGGGTTATGTGTTATTTGTGCTAACATGTGTTTATATGTGTTTATGTGGGATATGTGAGATTTGGTAATCAATCCATTGAGCGTGATCGTCTCATTGGGATTGGATTTGTGTTGGATTTTGTGGAGTTCATTTCGTTCACTTTTGGTGACAAGGAAATGATTTTGTGGTTTAAGCGTTTTAGTGATTTATCGTGTAAGTATTACTACGTATACGTATTTATGTGTTAGTAAAATTAGGTATGAATAGGCTTTAGTGGTTAGAATAAGAAAGAAATGAAATTTCTATTTTTGGAAAGTTAGGTTTAATAAAAATGAAAAGTTATTTATTTTTAAAGGTTTAGTAAAGTGCGTTGATGCAAAAAGGTATGCGCAAATAAGCTTAAGTTTTTGTAGAAAATTAAGGTAATACAAATAATTAGTTAATTAATAATAATAATAATAATAATATAAAAATATATAAATGTATGTGTTTAGTTCGGCCAAAAAGGAGAAAAAAAGAAAGAAAAGGAAAAAAAGGAAAATAGAGACTCAATCCTATTAAAACTCTAATTAGGAATTTATTTACAATATATATATGATAAAAGAACCCTAAAAATAAAAAAAGAAAAGGGCCATGGTCGGCCGGTTCTAAGAAAAAAAAAGGGGAAAAAGAATTTTATTTGGAATCAAATTATAATTGGTAATTATCTAGGACTCCTTATTGTAGGCTATAAATACAAAATAAATCCCAAACCCCCTCCCCCTTGCGTTTGACGACCGAACAGGAGAAGAAAAAGAGAAAAAAAAATTAGGGTTTCTTTGCTAAGGTATTTTCTAATTCTTGTTTAATTCTAGTTAATTTTTAATTAATGTAATCTAGCATGATGGATTAGGGTTTTAAACATGTAATTTTCGGCTAGGGTTTGGATTAGGGTTTTATGTTTCTGAAATTTTATGATGTATAGATCATGTTTGATCATTCGTTTGATTGTTTTCATGATTGGGTTAGTCGGTTAGGGCTTGATCTTTAGATATAGTCGTTTTAATTTACTGCAGAATTTTGGTCAGTCTTGTAGAGGTCATAACTCATTCATAAAAATTCAAATAAACAATTTACAACATACTGGAGATAACCTCAGAGAGTCTACTTTCCAGCAAAGTTGGTCTCGTGAGTTTTTATGGTCGGGAAGTGGGTCAAAAGGTCGTTACAAAATTAGTGGGTAAAACTGTGACGAATTTCAGTTTTGGTTTTGATTTTTCTAAAAATACTTAGACATCTAGTTAGAGGCTCTAAATCACGTGGAAGTTATTTTATATATTGTGTGTGACCCCTGAATGTTTTCTAAGCATATAATGAGGTCTAAAGTAGTCATCTAGTGTCATACTTTTAGGGGGTCAGATTCTGGACGAATTCTGGACACTTTGGATTAATGAATTTCTAAAGGGTATTTGTAAAAGGGTAATGGCTTTGGGAGAGCTATGAGAGGTTCATAGGACATATATGTAGCATGGTGAATTTTGGTTTGAATTGTGGAAGTGTTTAAGTGGTACGTTTAGGACGCGTAAGTGAGTATAAAATTCTGCTCAAAAACAGAAAATTTAAAGTGTAGCATTGAAGTGTAAATGGCATATGTAGGAGTTAGAAAAGGGTTAAATAAAGTAAAGAACTATGATAGATAGCTTAGATATACATCATATTTGAGGTTACATCATATTGGGTTGAATGCCTAATTGATGGTAGCTTATTGTGTGCTTAATTGTTTAGATTATCCGTGAAGTGTTTGTGAAGCTTTTGTTGGATTCTTTTGGGAAGCTAAGCATCAGGTGAGTTTCATAGCCTCTTTTTCCTATGTTTTCTTGTGGTGAAAATGATGCAAAGAGGTTTTGAAATGTTTTAGTTACTGTGATAATGTGATTTAAATGATGCATGGGCTATACGTGACTATTGTATGTTATGTGCTACTTGCTTTTATGGTATGAATTGTTGTACTTGAGCGTGATCGTCTCATGGTATTTATGGATTTGATTGGTAGTAAGCGTGATCGTCTTATTACTGTGAGTTGTTTGAGTGACCCTGATCGTCTCATTGTTGTTATGTTTTGTGTGAGGATTGAGCGTGAACATCTTAATGTGGATTGATGTGATTGCATGTTGGCTTGTATGATAGTATTCTGTATGTCCTGCTATGTTATGTTTTATTTATCACAGTAATTGGATTTAAAGGTTTATTTTGCGTGTTTTAAACCTATGACTCTCACCAACCGTTGTGTTGACATTTTTAAGCATCATTTTCAAGTGAGCTTCATGAGAATATTAAGGTTAAGAGAGGTGGCTAGAATGACCGCTAGGATTGCATTGGAGTTCGCTGCTGAGTTTGTTTATGTTTGTTGCATGATTTTGTTGAATGTTATTTGATTTTATTAGGATCGTGAGTTATTGTTCTTGTATTGGTAAGACCCTTTTTCATTAATACAAGATGTCGTTCTTTTTGTTTTCGGTATTGTCATGACATATTGTGTCTTTATTACTTAGTTATGCATTTAGTGTTTCTCTATTGTTGACACCATTGTGTTGTGATGATATCCATGATGTTACGCCTCGTGTTTCTGCCTTGGCGGGGTGTGACATACTGCTAAGGTACAAACTGTCAATGAGGAAGTGTAGATACAAGCCTTAGTAGATGGGAAGAAGGTGATCGTCACTGAAACAAGTGTAAGACGAGCTCTTCACCTAAAAGATGCTAAAGGAACATATTGTCTACCCACTGCTACCATTTTTGCAGAATTGGAAAAAATGGGGTATGAAAACCTTACACAGAAGCTTACTTTTTACAAAGCATTCTTTTCTCCTCAGTGGAAGTTTTTAATTCATACAATTCTATAATTCCTTAGTGCTAAGACAACTGCCTGGAATGAATTCAGTAGCACTATGGCCTCTACTATCATCTGTCTTGCCACAAACTAAATATTTAACTTTTCCAAGTACATTTTTGACAATATAGTGAAAAACTTGGAGGGTGGGGTTAAATTTCTAATGTATCCAAGGTTTGTGCAAGTGTTCCTGGATAAACAAGTTGAAGTTATGTCCAAACATAAAGATATCTATGTTACTCCCTCTCATACCAAAAAGGTTTTTGCTAACATGAAGAGGGAAGGAAAGGGATTTTCTGGTAGGGTTACACCTTTATTTCAAACTATGATGGTTCAAGCTCCTAAAGAAGTGGGTGAAGGGTCAACAGTTCCTACTGATTCCCATCACACTTCTACTCAACCATCTCCATCAAGACCCCAAAAGAAATAGTCAAGAAGGAAATAGAGGAAGGATAGTGGTCCTATAGATCCTATCACTGATGAGGCTACCATTGAGGAGCATGTGTCTACCCCTTCCTATGATCCAACTCAAAGTGGTAAGGATAGAATGCAACTTAATGAATTGATGGACCTTTGTGCCAAACTGTTTGATAGGGTTCTTGCCCTAGAAAATACAAATAATTCTCAAGCTGCAGAGATTGCCACATTGAAGGAGAGAGTTAAGAAGTTGGAGAGGAAAAGGAGGTCTAGAACTTACAAGCCTAGAAGAGTGTACAAGGTTAGTTTGTCAAGAAGAATTAAATCCTCTGATGATGCTAGTTTGGGTGCTCAAGAGGATGCATCCAAACAAGGGAGGAAGATTGCTGACATTGACCAAGATGCAAGGGTTACACTAATTGATGAGACTCAGGGGAGGAGTGATGATAATCTAATGTTTGACACAGGTATTTTAGATGAGTAGGAAGTTGAGGTTGAAAAGGTTAAAAAGGTAGTTAGTACTGCTGAAGTTGAAGTGACTACTGCCAGTGCTACAGCAACAATTATAGATGAGTTGACTCTGGCTCAGACCTTAATGAAGATTAAAGCAGTTAAACCCAAGGCTGTTACAACTGCTACTACAACAACTACAAATACAAGACCCAATGCTAGAGGGGTTGTAGTTCAAGATCCAAGTGAATTCAAAACAACAACATCACCTTTACAAGCATCACAACTTCCACATGCTAAAGACAAAGGTAAAGAAAAAATGGTTGAGCCTGAAATACCTTTGAAGAAGAAAGATCAAATTGCATTTGATGAAGAAGTTGCTAGAAATCTTGCAGCTCAACTACAAGCTGAATTGGAAGAAGAAGTGAGGCTTTCAAGACAAAAGGAAGAAGAATCCAACATAGCTTTAATTGAATCATAGGACAACACATAAGTAATGATGGATGCTGACTTTCAATTGTCTCAACAAATGCAAACAGAAGAACAAGAACAATTGAGTATTAAAGAAAAGTCAAAGTTATTTGTAGAACTCTTAGATAAGAGAAAGAAACACTTTGCAGCATTGAGAGCTAAAGAAAAAAGGAACAAACCACCAACTAAGACACAAAAGAGAAATACAATGCCCACCTATTTGAAAAACATGGCTGGATACAAATACAATCAGCTGAAGTGCAAAAGTTATGATGAGATACAGGAGATGTTTGATATAGAGATGAAAGGGTAAACACTTTTGTAGACATAGATACAGAGTTGGTGAAAGACAGTAAGACAAAAATAGAAGGAAGTTCTAAAAGAGCTGGAGAAGAACTTGAATTTGATAATTCAAAGAAGTAGAAGATAGATGAACATGTAGAAGCTAAAGGAGATGATGATCAAGAGGAGGCAGAGATGAAGAAACATATGGAGATAGTTCAAGATGAAAAGGTAGCAATTGATGCTATACCTCTAGCCACTAAGCCTCCAGTTATAGTTGAATGGAAAATCATCAAAGAAGGAAAGATAGGACACTTTCAATTTATAAGAGCTGATGGAAGTTTAAAAAGGTATTCATTTATGATCCGGATGCTTCAGAATATTGATAGGGAAGACTTAGAAACACTCTGGAAGTTGGTTAAAGCTAAACATGGGAATACAAGGCCAGAGGAGGCATATGAAAGAGTGTTATGGGGAGATCTGAATGTAATGTTTGAACCTGATGTAGAAAGTGAAATATGGAGGAGTCTACAAGGTTATAAAGTGATAGTTTTAAAGCTATTCTCTTTATGTGGAGTGCTTTTTGTAAGATTTCAAAACATGCATATCTTTATGCTGGTAGAGAAAAGGTACCCTCTTACACTTACAACAATCACAGAGATGCTCAATAAGAAGCTTCAAATTAACTATTAGAATAAGATGTGTTATCAACTCCTAAAGCTCATGACAAAGCAGGTCAAAAAGAAATAAAGTATTTGAATGCATCCTCCTGGTGATGGTGAATACTTTTAATGAAACTTGAAGATTCAGAAGATGAACATCAACTTTAAGGGAGGATTGTTACGATTAAAAGCATTTTTGATGCTGCTTGGAGTTAATACTACTAAGGTTAGAGTTACTGCTGTCAAGCATAACTTAGTGCTGCTAGTAAACTTAGTGAAAAATATGCTGAGTAGTTAGTACTGTTAGTTACTACTGCTAATGTATATTACTACTGCTAATGGAAGTTAAGACTGCTCAGAGACAGAAGAAATCCTACTAACTTAGTACTACTAGTATATGTTAGGACTGTTAGTGTAACTTAGTACTGCCAGAGAAGAATGAAGAAAATATTCTATGTAGTTACTACTTCTTGTACACAGTTAGTGCTGCTGGTACAAAAGTTAATGTTGCTGGTATGAAAGTTACAACTGCTAAAAGATTACAACTGCTTGAAGAGTTTCTACTGTCAGAAGGATAAAGATGAAGACTGCTTATCAAGATTACTTACAGGATAAGTATGAGATATTTTGGTAAAAGATATGTATGTATAAGTTATTTGTTTAGAAGATCATGATAACTTAGGAATATATTGTAAGCCATGTAGGACTCCTTAGTGTACAAAAGGAGGTCCTAGGGCATGTAGTTTGATATCTCTTTATACAGACATTCATAGCTTCAAGGTAGTAAACCCTAGTACTACACAGAGTACTCGTATTATTGATAATAATATTGGATCTTTTTAGTAATATCATTATTCATACATATCACTGTTTCATTAATATTCTTCTAAGTATTAAAGAGTAGATTCCGCATACTCTTTAGTATTCACAAAGTTTCAACCATAGTTGTTTTGGATTTATCCAAAGTAACTTAACCTTTACAAGCTAAGGAATAGATCTTAAGTTGGGATCAACAACATATTCATGTGACCTCATACACATTGACTAGTAACCTTAACCAAAACACATGAAATTTGGCTTACTCTCTCTTGTTCTCCTCTCATAGACGATGAACCACAAAGACCACCAAAGGGGTGGGTTCTAGTCTTTTGTTGAGCTAAGTCTTGTACCTTAAACCCTAACCTTTCCCATATATATTACCATTTTCTCATTTCTAGGTCACACTTTCCTTTAAACAAGCGACCAAAGTTTTCACTCTCTCTTTTCTTTTCTCTCTTGCTCATGGCACCACCACCACCTCCATAGGTGGCCATTGTAATCCATTTTCTCTTAATTTAAGTGTTTCAAGTTCATTTCCATGGTATTATAAGGTGTTCCAAAGGGATAATTCATCTATTTACAAGGTTTAATCAAGGGTTCATAATCTATGGTTTCAATATTATTAGGGATTTTTCAAGAATCTTCATCTCCTAATCAAGTTCTTGTTATTATCTTGTTCATCAAAATTATAAGCTCTCTTGAACCTCCTTACTTTGATTTCATGTTTGAGGTATATTCTTGCATAAAAATCCATAACCTAAGTGTTTGTGTCATTATTTTGAAAGTATAAAAGATGGATTTGATTTATTTTTGAAGTTGTCATTATTATTTTATAAACATATTGTTTTTAGTATTAAGATAGGGTGATTAGTGTATTAATGAGATGATCGAGATGAGATTAGACTAGTATTAAAAGTGGTTATGCTGTTGGATTAAGTAGTTGAAGGAGATTAGGTTAGATTTAGGATATTGTGAAGTTGTGGTGAAGTTTTGTGTTGATTTTGACTAGTAAACCTTGCTGTCCAAAATTGTTTCGTGTGTTTATGGGGACTTAAAAATGTTTTAACAAGCTAAAACCTTAATAATATGATAGGTTATGTTCTCCTGGTGATTTTGATATAAAGAACATAAAAATGCGCCTTATAAAAAAGGTGATTTTGACGAAACTTAATTATTTTCCCAGCTATTTTTACAATCTGATTTGATTTTAAATAGAGGTTTTGACCATTGCCCACGTTAACACCCCTAACATCACCTTGGATGTTGCTAGCGTGGTTAACTACACGAGCAATGATGGTGGGAAGTAGGTATTGCAATTGTTGAGCGATGATTGTGGAGAAGTTAGGGACTTCATCATAGCCTCTATTTACCCTGATACCTTGGTTACCTCTTTGACCATCTTGATCACTAGTTCGACCACCAACTCTGCTCGTTGGTTCTCCAGTCCTTCCACCTCCTCTACCAGTCCGTCCACCCGTCCTTCCACCTCATAGTATAGTAGTTTGTCGATCTGCACTTCATGTCGTCATCCTTCGCGGCATTGTCTACGTGAGGGAGGGTATAGGTAACGTTAGGTAGGAGGTAGATTTCGCATATAGAAGGTCCTAATATTCTATATTACACAGATATACGATCTTAAGATGTCAACACCGAATTGAGCGAACAAGATAGCCAAGTCCATGTGGGTTGTGACGCATTCATAATTACGTTAGCCACCATACTTACAGATGCGTCCTTTCCCAGTTGTACTTGGTATCTAGCCCACACAGCTTAGTGAGTGACTCATCTAGTTCGATTAACGATAGACGAAGTTAGTTTACTTTAGTTTATAAGATAAGGAAATGTGACTTAAAAAATAGTAGCAACACACTATAAAAAAAACCTTATATATCGGCATCGTGATCTCAAGTATTCTGTTTCTAATTCCAAATTTCACCGCTATTATATTTATAAATATAATTAGATTTCACATATTCTACCCACGTCTTTATAAATGTTCAATTAGATTTCTTTTTTGTTGTGTGCGTGTACACCACTTATGATAATAGTAATACTCATTTTTGGTATTTTTGTTGTTTTGTTTGACATGGCTTTAAATAACATCACTTGATATGGATTATTTTCTCGAATGATGTGTTAAGTCCATGCATCTACGTTGTCGACGGACGAGAAACAAAGGTTGCAATTTTCTTCATATGAAATATGTATATACAAAATTAAGATGATGTCTTAAGTAATACCTGGCAAAATTTAGTGAGCTTTTGTGTTGACTTGGTTAATGCAAAAGTAAATATGATCGAATGTGTACGGTTCATGCAAGGGTGTTAAAATCTCAAGGTATGAACATTCAAATAAGTTATATGGCATGACTTTAAACAACCTATATAGATCACCCACAACTACGTAAGAATTTAAAGTACTTCCAATTGCATACAACCATACATGAACATATGCATTGTTAGTTCTAAATTTTTCTTTTTCATTTCCTTGCACTACTAGAATTTATATATGTCCCGGTCGATTACAAAAATAATCCATCGCATCATGCTTATTAGCCTTTGTAAGTGCACATGATGTGAGTAGATTCTTGTAGTATTTCTAAATAGTCAAAGTCATTAAACATGTCAACAATAAGTTTATAGTCACTAAAGTTGTTTTCAAATGCTTAAAGCCTCATAAAAGCCATAAAGATTTAATCTCATAACTATTTTAACTACGTGCCTTTTATTATAAATACTGTACTCGCGCAAAATGACTATCACAATTAATTTACATTGTTTTTTGGCAATAAAAGTTAGTTAATTGTTTTATAGTTTTTAGAAATATTAGTGGGGGTGTTCATGAGGCGGTTCGGTTTGGTTAGTCTGTAGATTTGAATTATTCATCGCGAGACGTGTAATTCATTTTACTACTCGAAATGAAACCGTATTAGGCGGGTAACCGGACATGCGGTTACCCGAAATGAGCTGTTACCCGCGATTTGGGCCACGGTTAACAATTTTATACGTTTAATTGAGTTTAACCGCATGACCAATAAATTGATCTAAAACGCAAAATGTCATTTTAGTAAAATTATCATTTGATAAATAGATTAAAGTCATATTAAAGTTATACCGTCACAGTAATTGCATTCAAATTAACATACATAACAAATTAACCAAAAATATATATTCGATGTTGATAGGTTAAAATCATGCAATTTTCACACATATAGGTTTAGAAAATATCTACATTATAAGAGAAAAAGTTGTTATATAATAAAATTAGTGAAATAATATAATTAATAATTTTAAAATTATTTAAATATTTTGTTAAAAACATTCATATATATTATACACGGTTCGATGTGGTGAACCACGGATATCTAAAAATAAAAACCGAAACCGAACTGTGATAAATGGGTTTTTCAATTTCGTGTTTTTTCGGTTTCGGATTAAACGGTCTAACTCGGTTCGTCGGTTTCTTTTTTTGAACATCCCTGCTGGTTAGCGTGTATAAAGTAGAAGGAAATGTATTCCTGGGAAATGTCAAAATTTTGAAATTTAAAAGTAGATGTTCAGGCTAGGTTTTAGTTTGAATTTGGTTGAGGATATGTATGATTTACCATATAAATAGATTAGCCAATAAATAGCAAGTTAAATCGATAATGAATGAAATTATTAAGCTTTCACATTGTGAAATGTTATATACTCCATCCATCCTATACAAGGCACACATTTACATAACTAAAAGTGTGTATTGAGACACGTTACATATAACTTGCTCAACTTGGTACAAATTGGTATCATAGATTTCGTGTTACCATAAAAATACGAGAATTAAGATTTAATATCTGATGTTAGTATTAAAATCTATTGTTGAATAAAATTTAGTATATGTAAGTTACTTATTAAAACGTATACCCGAGCAACGCACGAGTATTGCACTAGTTACATTGGTCGTCGTATTTATAAATGCCTCCTTTCCCAGTTGTACTCAGTATCTAGTCTACGCTGCTCAGTGGTTGACTCATCTAGTTCGATAGAGGATAGACGATATATAAGATAGACGATATATATAATAGACGATATAAGACAGATAATATAAGATAGCTGAATATAAGATAGATGATATATGATAGTTGATTATGAGATAGATAATATAAGATAGCTAGTATAAAATAGATAGATAGATAGATAATATGGATATATAATATAGATAGATAATATAGATATACGTAAAAGCAAGTATAAGCGGAACACCACACACATAAATCCTATCATGCAACTATATGAAGGTTCCTAGGTTATAGTCTTGGCCAAACCACCTAATTCTCTATAACCTTGGCTCTGATTACCAATCTGTCACTCCCCAACAACAGCAGAACCACGAGGCGTGACGGATGATTGATCGTCATAACACAAAGCGTCAATATAGAGAAAACTAATATGCATTAAACAAGTGTTACAACATCTTCTGACAACAAGTATGGAACTTGTGTCAAAATAGGTTGAACCACATACAAGTCTAACGGAAATCAAATAGACAAACTAAAATAGTCTTGATGCAACTCCAAATGATAAGATCCAAAATGGATGCTCTTAGGTCTGCTAAAAGTCTTTAAACCAGGCTTCATGGATCATTCACATTACCTGAATATGATACTTGAAAGGGTTAATGTGATAAGCGGTAACTTTTTTGGGTCTAAGTATTATAAAATATTATGATTTTATATCGGAGTCTTTTGATTTTGTCAGTTTTCTTGGAGAATGCTGAGAAGTTGACTTCGGTTAACTTATTTTGCGTAAAACGGTTATGGTTTAACCGGGTGTTGAGAGTGTCTTGAGTTTCTTAAGTGAATTACTTTTGATTCATCTTTCCTTATAGGAGTGTTTATGTTGTCATTTAATGTGTTCCGGGGAGTTTTCCCATGTTCCCCAAAATCGTCAAGCATCGTGTACCGACACGATAGTTAATTTGAGAATTGGTTTAAGTAGCTTTGGAAGAAAATTTAATGAATTTATGGGTTATGCAAATTCATAATTTAAAATAATGTGGCCTAAATACGTAAATTGTGGAGGTGTGAGTTAAAAGTTATCAGAAAACGGGGGTTTTTGTAAAATTTGAATTAAGTGCGTATCGGTCGTAAAAGTGAAATTTGTGAACGGAGTATAAAGTGACAAGATGTATTTTTGGAGTCGAGAAACTTTCAAAATTTGGAAGAGAGGTTTTGGTTTGATTTGAAGTAACCTCGTATTTTGGTCCTGACATGTCCGATAAATGTCCAAAATGAATTTTGGGAAGTTTAAGTTGGAAATGTATCATGTAAATAACCTAGATTATAGGAAAAATGTTTCCAAGATCAATAAAAATACTACGGAGCTTCGGGAAATATTTTAAAGTTAAAGTTTTTGAGTTTTACGCAAACCCGACACGAAAAGAAGCCATCCCGAGCCCCTAGAATGCTAGGCATGATATGGGACAAAAAAATGGAACACCAAGGCACATTTTTAGCTACTAGGGTCCTTGCATGGTAAAAGACATTTTTTTAACCTCAAACATGCATCACATACACCATTTCAAAATCAAACAACAAAAATGATCTTATCTCTTTCTCACCTAATTTCAAACGCAAGCCACAAGGGTCAAGAAACATTTTTTAAAGATTTATCAAGAACACGGGGCTAAGAAACACTATTGAGTTGATATTTGGTAGTCTTGGGTTATAGAAAACTACGTTTGGGTATTCAGTTTCGCATTCTTCTCGCTTTTCAAAACCCTAAATTGTAAGTTGTCTAAACTAATTTTGAGTTGTACTTTTATGTTTCTTATGGTGTCTAAATGTTAGTTGTACAAGTTGATCTTTGTAAAAATCAAAACTTGAAAACAAAATGAATTGATTAAATGGGTGTTTGTTGCATTGGATACAAAAGGAAAACGGAAAAGGGTCAAACACTTTTAAATTATGGTTATGGTGGTAAATTTATTTTTTTAGTCAAGTGCTTGTTTGGGCTTATTTTTGAAATAATAGCTTAAAAATAAGCTCATTAAGAGCTTATTTGTGTTTTGGGCTTGGTTTGTCACGGCAAAAAGGAAAGAAGAAGAAGAATATTGAGCTTGGCCCATTTGATTGTTTTCGGCTTATGGGCTTATAGCTTATTTGATTTTGAGCTTATTTAGCTTCGGCATATATTGGGTTTAGCTTGTATTGGGTTTATAGCATGTTTTAAGTTCCGGCATATATTTGGGTTCGGCTTATTGGTTCGGCTTATATATTGCTTATTTTGGTTTAGACTTATATTGGAGTTTTGGCTTATTGGACTTTGGCTTATGTTGGCTTATTGCGTTTCGGATTATATTCGGCTTATGGCTTATTTTGGGCTTCGACTTATTAGTTTTGGCTTATTCGATCTTGGCTTATTCGATTTTGGCCTATTGGGCTTCGGCCCGTTTGATTCGGATTAATGGGTTTCGGTTTATGTTAGGCTTTTATATAAATATTAGTATTGAGCTTTTATATATATTGATATTGGGCTTCGTTTTGGATTGGGCTTGTATATATGCATATTGGATTTTGGGCTTATATAAAGTTTGGACTTGTATTTGGCTTCGGCCCAATAAGGTAAATACTAGTATTTTCTTTTAAAAAGTTTCAGGCTAATTATAAAACCATAATAGGCCATAAGGCCCAATGACAAATAAATGGTTAATGGACTTAGATTGGAGTTAAAAGTAATTATATTGGATTTAACAAATGTTATTGGACTAACGTTGGGCTTCCGAGTCTGATAAAAGAAAATTTTATAGTTTGGATTACTAATTCGGATAAATGGATTCACGGAAGTGGAAAACGGTTAAAATGGTCGAACTTGGTCATTGGTCGGTTAAACGTTTTGAAATATGGACTTTTGGCATTTTGTTGGAGTTTTCAAAAATTATGGAAAGTGTTAAAATTTAAGTTTGGAAACCTTGGAAATCCTTTTATAAACGAACGGGTCATGTTGAAATTTGGTGGAAAATGTCACACTTAGAAAATAATGTGGAATAATTATTTTGTGTCAACCCAACTAAAGGACAAAAGATGACTTTTGTAAATGTTAAATATTAAGATTAAACGATTGAACATGGACGTACTAAGATGATAAGATTTTATACTTACCCTGTTTAGCCTGATAAAGATATGAAAATAATAAAATATTATTATTTTATTATTAAATATATATATATATATATATATACTTTAACATTGCGAAGATGTTTATTCTTTTATTTTCGATCTTTGAACTCCCACTTATTTCTCGTCGGATTCTCTTGGACCGTTTGGTCAGTTGTTACATTTTAGTTGTTGGATATGTTTTGAGTATTTTGTGTTGATGTCGCACTTAGCCCAAGTGCATTAAGTCATTTTACTTAAGTACCACACAACCATAATACCAAAGCATTTGTAATGAGAATAAAGGTTTTGTTATGGGAATAATAGATTTTGTAATAGGAATAAGATATTTTGTAATAGGAATAAGAGATTTTGTAATGGGAATAAAAGTTTTGAAATAAGGAAGAGGGTTTTTGTAAAGAGAAAGAGGATTGTAAGTAAAGACGAGCGCTTGTACAATAAGACAATTTTGTACAGAATGTTAATAAGATAAAATTAATGTTAGGTCGTGGTCGGGTACTTTTGTGCGTTGTAGAGGCTATTTGGTGCGTTGAGTAGAGATTGTTTTGTTTATTGTGTAAAGATTATTTGTGCGGTTATTATCATCTATTGAGCTGAGTTCTCGTAGCCCCACTTTTTAAATCTTTTCCGTTGGGGGAAAATGATACTCAAATATGTTTTGAACTATTTTTCTGAACTGTGCAAAACGTAGTTTTGTTTTTGGGACAATTTATGTGCTTATGACTGCTATGTGAATATTATGTGGTTTGATTGTACATGCATGCTTCGAGATGCACGGAAATATATGTGATTAGCAAGGATTTGCTATGTATTTTGGTGGTCCTACCCTAAGATGCGTAAGTGACATTCGGAGTTGCAACTCCAAGAGCATTGGTATATGTTGGTTTTATGACTAGCGAGGATGCTAGGTCATGGTACATGATTAGTGGGGATGCTAAGTCATGGGTTGGTTTGCATATATTTACTGTCATATTACACCATTGTCCACTGTTGATAATATTGGCACAGCGACTAGGTTTTGAATCAAACCTACGAGCTCACCAACATTGTTGTTGACGTTTTCGAGTATCATTTTCAGGTGTGTTGTTAACAAAGGTAAATAAGGAGTATTTGGGGCCAAAGATGAGTACATTTGAGAATTTATTAAAGGACAATTGTTTGACTTTTTCCAAGGTTGCGAAATTGTATACTTTTGTAAATAAACTTTTGTAAACAACGTATGGTATGATCTTGTATCTTATGCAATGTGAATCATTATGTCGCATTCTGGTGTTTCCGCCGCTCACGGGGTGTGACAGATTGCTATCCAGAGCCAAGGTTATAGAGAATGCCTTTTTAAATAAAAAGAAAACGCAACTATAACCAAACTAGAGTTTTTGTAAAACCTCAAACATGATGAAAGTTGACTAGCCCGAGCAATTCATAGTTTCCTTGAATTATGCATATCTTGATCAACTATGCCTAATTCACGAAGGACTATGAAATGATAGGGGTAGTCTTCTTAAGTCATGCTAGGGGAAGGGGATGTGTAAATGATGAGAGCACCTGAAAATGAGTTGACCTCGAGCATACGTATTGGGTAATACATACTTTCGTGTAGTGATGTGGTATGAGAACACTTGCGAGTGTTGGGATCTAGAGTGTTGTTGATTACCTAGTGCTTGCCATGTTACCTTAACCATATTGCATGATGCCCTGGAAGCCTAGGTAGATATGTCGTGGGTAGCGACATTAGCTGAGGATGTGTCTTGGGTAGTTATGTTGTGTATTGCATAATGCCCTGAGAGCCTTGGTAGGTATGTTGATTGGTAGCGATGTTGGTTAAGGGTGTGCCCTTAGTAGATATGTTGAGGTATTGTATGATGCCCTGAAGTGCTTATTCTGTGTAGAACCATAAGGGTGCTTGTTTGCCGTTCGTACCTCTTTGTATTTTTTGATATTACCTATAACTATAAATGGAAAAATATACTAAAACTTATACAATCTATATGAAATAAAACAAGGAATAAAGTACAATTTTGTAGTGAATGTGTGTGTGTGTGTGTGTGTGTACGGTTACGAACATGTAATTTCAAATGTTATGTTGATTATATATGTAAAGCATAGTGATGCTGGTAATTTGAGTAATGATATTTTATAAAGATACTTATACCCTTTACCATGTTATCACATGTCATATCTACCCTAGCTTATGTTGATTCGGAGACTATCACCAGGCTAACGGAGCTCAGAACTCTCGAGTGCTCGTCCCTTTACCTGATGACCCCTATGTAGCGGTTAGGCAGGCACAATTAGTTGATACTGAGTTAGAGCCAGAGGAGGCTCCCTCAGAGGCAGAGGAGTCGCAACCATTAGGTTTTAGAGTACCCGTTATGAGTGAGGAGTTTCAGGCTTCTTATCCGTTAAGTACTAGGACTGATTTATCCCATTCATCAACTTCATCAAATTCCACCGCACCATTGTCACCCGATCATCCACTTACTCATGTTTCACCTACCCCTACACCTACCCAAACTTCGTTACACCGTAGGACAGCACGTATGACTGTGTGTGCCCAGCCCGCCATGTCCACTGGTCATTCAGCTAGAGTGGCAGAGGCGATGGCTTTGTTAGATTTAGCCTTCCGTAAGAGGTATAGATCCTCTTACGAGACATCATTACAATCTCTGACCCTTCCAGTACAAAAGAGGTATAGAGGTACATATGAGCTCATATTAGATACTGATAGTGAGGGGGACGAGTTAGGAGATGAGGATACTAAGGAGGATGGGGAGGATAAGAGTTCGGATACGGATGAAGAGAGAGAGGGATCAAAGGACGAGGGTCCTGGTTTAGAAGGGAGGGGGAGGAGGCTGTACCCGTGGGTCAGCAGCAGGCAGCCTCGACTGCGGATACAGCCGTGAGTGAGCCTTTAAGACTTGGGTATGAGGCATTGAGACGTCATGAGTTAGCAGTAGAGGAGGACCAGGTACCTAGTATATTCAAGGTAGGTCAGAGCCCTAGGTCTATGCCAGAGCAGCAGGGAGCAGAGAGGGTGTCTGCGTTTAGACAGCCTATGATGTGTGCTAAAACACACATCATTTATACCCCGGAAAACAATAAAAACAGACTAACAACACTAAAATATGCTTAATTATATTGCAAATATGTTTATTTTTTGTTGTTATGTCTTGCAGGTACAAAGGATTGAAAACGAAGCAAAAAAGAAGACTTTCGGTTAAGATTTGAAGACGTTTATGCGTTTTTCAAGATCAAGACCAAGTTAGAAACATTCCCCGAGCATGCCATTGGAAAGAGCACGAAAATTCGAGTCCGATGGTGCTTTCATCTTTCATTGGGCCGGCCTGACACTATTTATATGGGTCAGACCGACCCACACTTATTAAAGCCCAAACAAGTTATACAATACTTATTAAAAGATCCAGCCCAAGACCAACAGAATGACTGGACCCATTACTGGCCCATGTGTTGATGTACTACTCGAGGCCCAGTAACACAAGTCCAAAACAAATGAGACCCTATACGGCTGCTTGATTAATACGCTAGGAAAAAAGGCAGGGAGCACCATATCTGAGGAAATTAATTTTGTTTTGCATTTTTTTCTTTTTTTTCTTTTTTTAATCATAGAGTAGTATAGTAGATTAGAGTAGTTTATTTCGGTTATGTTTATCACAGAAATTAGTAGCAGTAATAGATTAGATTTTGAAGCATATTGTTGGGCTTACTTCTGGTTTATTGTATTGCTTGATTTGGGGCTTATTGTAATCATTTGATTTGGTTTCTGAATGATTCTGGTTATTGAAGGTTGTGTTGATGTTTTCCAACTACTGTGTTTTAGATCTAGAGCAAGTTACAGGTTATGGTTTGATGAATATGTTTTGGTATATTGTAGTTTTAAGTCTCGAACAACCTTTCTTAGCTTAACTTGATTCAAAGGTTGTGCCTAGCTTATTTGAATAGATGCTTTCCAGCTTTTAACCGTAGCAGCTTAATCTCGTTCATAGTTTGAGGCTTATTGATTCGGGATTTGTTTCAAAAGCAGTAAGTATCGTTTGGTTCAGTTTTGGTTAGTAGTGCGTTTTCTTTAGATTTGGTTCGTTTCAATTTATTGTGCCTTATTATGTTTAGGTTTGATATTGTTAGATCATCATTGGCTTATTTTTAGTTTCATAAAACTAGAAAAGCTTTTTGTAAACTTAAGTGTTTATAGAGATTTTCTCTCAGTTGCATATCTGTTTTGTCAAACAAAGTTTTGGCCCAAAAATTGAATAAGCCCATTTTTAGTTAGAAATTATTAGGCCACTAATTCTTAATTCGATTGTAGCTACTGTTATAAGTTTTAGAGTGGTAAAATTTGGTTAAAAGGCATTCTGTTATTAACTGTTTATGACTAACAGTTTGGATTTTGTGTTATATCTTGTGACGAATCCGATTCAACTCATGAGGCGAGGAGCTTACAGGTTGTATAAGCTAGCTTATTGTCTAAGTTTATAGCCTAGTCAGATTTTACTAGCTTATTAGAGAATAAATTTTAAAAACTTTATAATCTATTAAGTAAATAAAGTTTAATTAAGAAATAAACTTAACATTAAGTTTAGTTTATATAATCGGGCGGTTTTATTCGTTTTGGTTTGGGCATTCGGGTTCTATTTTCCTTTCTCATTTCCATTTTAGTAGTGTAGTTTTATTTAGCTCAATATGTCTTTTATTGCTTATTCGTTTATTATGATTAGTGAGAAGTTTTAGTATGCTTGTTAAGTGACCGTGAATAGTAAGTTAAGTGTGGATTAAAAAGTAAATTGTTGATTAATAATTTTCGGATTATTTAGATTTCTTATTTGAATATTTCGAAAGGCAAAAGCCCGAGAAATAATCAAACATCAAATCTATAATTAATACTTTTATCAGATATCGTTTTCAAAATAGACCAATGTCGTGAGAAAATAATATTTTTACGGGTGTTAATTCGTCATCATTTAAAGTAAGTTGTACCAAAATAAAGGATTGTTTTCAATATAAACTAACATTGTGAGAAAACGGTTTTTAAACGGGTACCAATTCTTTATTATCTCTTTATTTCACATTTAATGATCTTTTCACCTCACTTGAGAAGCATATCCTTTTTAGTTATATCTTAGTATTATTTTAGCTTTTATATAATTAGTATAATTCAAAACCAAAAACTAAAAGATAATCAATCATAAAATAAGAATCATTAACGTAAATCTCTATTCAAATCTCGCCAAGGATACGACACTCGGAAGATTAGATCATTACTTGTTCTCCAGTGATTATTATTTCTTACGGGAATTACTATATTATATTACTCGACATGTTTCGTACGTATCAGAAAATGGCGCCGTTATCGGGGAGATTTGTACGATTTTTACGTGATGTTTCGAGTTAGTGCCTTGAAGATCCTTTCTTCAGAAAGTTTATTTTTGTACTTATTAAAAATATAAAAACCAAAAAAAATATTTTACACTTCTACTTTCTTTTTCTTTTTATCTTTATTATATATACATATAAAAAAATCTAAAAAATTCTTCTTTATCTTCTAGAAACGTTTAATTCCTTTTTTCTCATCCTCTTATATTATTTAATTCTTCACCATGTCTTCTTTTTGTGATGATTTAGAGTGTAGTATGCCTATTGATACTCCGACCTTGCCCTACCTAGTTGTTTTGGGAGTTGAAAAGATCGACTTACTCTTAAGAGATGATTTAGATACCCTCTTAACTGGGGATAGGGACATTGACTTCAATCCTATTAGAGACATAGAAGAACTAGAATGGTTACTAGCCGGTGACCCTGTCCCAGTCCCAAGGGTGTTTGATGAACCCTTAGGTCATTCTGATTCGATATCTAGATCATTTGATGTGACTTTCTCAAACCCTCTTTTCAACTTTAATGATGATTATACCTTATGTTATGATAATCCACTCTTTGATGAGGAGTTTGAGGACATTAGTAGTCTGGACCCCCTGAGTCGACTCTAGTTATTAATGAGTCGCCTTTGCTAGTCACACCACCTCTCGCTTCTAAGCAATTGAGCTTAAAGGAGGTGGAAAGATTTGATTCATTTTTCTCCCTAACACAGTCGGGTGAGGAGACTAGGGTGATGGAGACCCCTTCTTTTGGTTTTCATCATATGCCATTACCATGTCCTACTGCATACTCACCTAAGGAGGTGATGTATTGATATTTCCATCCTCACCTCACATTAGGTGATGGATTTAACCATGGAACTAAAAGTAAGTAACCCTGGAGTCTAGCTAGAGACTCAAACAAAAACAAGCGCTTCTGGAGAGGCAACCCGTGTTCTCTTCCTATTTCTATCTTTCTTAGTAGTAATAATATATTAGTTTAGTAGTATTATTAGTAATGAATAAGTGTGGGGGAGTGCTTCTCTCCAGGTTATGTTTCATGGTTTTCTGTTTTTGCTTGTAGGATTTCCTATGATCTTTGAAAGACCTTTCGAGCTTAGTTTCCGAATCCTCCAATCAGCGTCTCCAATCTGTTCATGATTATAATCCTTAGGAATCCCTTTAAATCCTGACATATATATAAATATAATATATAATATATATATATATATAATATAATATAATATACATATATATATAAATATAGTATTCTATAAATATTATGATTTATCTCCCCTTTCACACTTGGAATTTTTTGCATTTGCCTTCTTCGTTCCTAAGTGTGGGGGTAAAACCCGACATTTTTGAACATTGAGGCCAATGTTTGATTCGAAGTATGTGGGGGATTTCTATCGAAATGATCATACTTGTTTGCCTGTCTGTGTCCCTTGCAACCCCGTTTTAACCATTTTTTGCTTTCTTTTATTATTATAATAAATAAATAAATAAATAAATGATGAAAATATAAAAATATAGAAATAAGTAGGCCCGTAGAACTAGTGAGATTTTTTTACTTGATCGAGTTTGCACTCTATCTTTCCCCTTAGCTTTCGAGACTAAGCGTTTGCTAAACTTTAAAATTTTGCAAAGAACGAAAAATGATAGAGTTGAATATAAGTTAGATGCTAAGCATGGAGTAGTTGGATCTCTTTAGAGCTCATAGAGGTTAATTGTGGCTTTTTGCTCCCACCAACTTAATAAACATTATATAATTGTTAAATAAATAAAGTTGCTTAGTTTTTGCGATTCTTAGTTTAAATCCCTTCGTAAAGATTCCTTCTGGTGAAAGTAAGGTACGCATCGAGGTTCTGTCAGTGTTGTGGGACGCTATCGGGTCTTGTCGGTTAGGATGCCCAATGTCTCGGAAGCTAAAAGACCACAGGACTTGAAATTTGGCTATAATCATAATGTAATAAACTGAAGCCAAAATAAGACCACTGTTTCTTGTCGGTTAGGACGCTCGATGTTGCAACCATTTAAAGGGTGGAAGTAATAATAATAATAATCCGAGACTGATAAAAGTTTGCTGGCTCTGTCGGTTAGGACGCCCGATGTGTCAGTCTTCAAAAAGGTCGAGGAAATACCCGAAGTCGAAATACGACTACTGGCTCTGTTGGTTAGGATGCCCGATGTGTCAGTTGTTTAAAGGATTGAGGGCTAATATTGCTTAATGATTAATAATAAAGCCAAATTTTGACTCCAAGGTTATCTAAATAAAGCCTCCGTCTCTGGACTCGTAGTTGAGTTGATTCGGATGAAATAAAAAGGATAACCCCTAAATCATACGAAATTAGAATCTTAATGTGGACCTTATTCTCAACATATCATCTCTTTAGGAAAGGATTTCAAACTAATTATGGTTTAAACCGGTTTACTTTATATTAATAAGGACATAATTTATTTGTCAACAATAATAATAATAATAATAATAATAAAATCGTTAGAGGATTTAGGAATAAGGGAGCGAAAAGTAGCTATGCGTACACAATTAGCATTTATGAGTAGTGTTAGAATCTATTCTTATATTTGGCTATGATTTCATTTTAAGCTTAGTTTGGGGATTGTGAAAAATCAAGGATGACGAACTCCCGTTCTTAAAGCCTTTTTAAATAAATTTTATAAATTTTTTATCTTAGTTTTTATCTATTATTGAATAAGTGGTTAAAATGGGGGCACTTGTGAATTAAATGATTTTTGAACGTTCTTAATGGACCTTTTTTGTTCTTGAGTGATGGTGAGGGGTTATAAGTTAATGGGGGATTAAATTATTTCTTTTCGGACGTGTATTATAAACATTGCGTTTGGGACCAACAAAGGCTTTAGTGTGGGAGAGTTTGATGTGTGCTAAAACACACATCAGTTATACCTTGAAAAACACTAAAAATGGAATAATAACACTAAAATATGCTTAATTATATTGGAAATATGTTTGTTTTTGTTGTTATGTCTTGCAGGTACAAAGGATTGAAAACGAAGAAAAAACGGAGACTTTCAGTTAAGATTTGAAGACGTTTACGCGTTTTTCAAGATCAAGACGAAGTCAGAAAAATTCCTCGAGTATGCCATTGGACAGAGCACGAAAATTCGAGTCCGATGGTGCTTTCATCTCTTATTAGGTCGGCCCGACACTATTTATATGGGTCGGACTGACCCACACCTATTAAAGCCCAAACAAGTTATACAATCCTTGTTAAAAGATCCAGCCCAAGACCAACAAAGTGATTGGACCCATTAGGAATTCAAACTGGACCAGGTGTTGATGTACTACTCGAGGCCCAGTAATACAAGTCCAAAAGAAATAAGGCCCTATATGGCTGCTTGATTAATACGCTAGGAAATAAAAGGCAGGGAGCACCATAGCTGAGGAAATTAATTTCATTTTGCATTTTTTTTTCTTTTTTCATTTGTAGAGTAGTATAGTAGATTAGAGTAGATTCTTTTGGTTTCGTTTATCACAGAAATTAGTAGCAGTAATAGATTATATTTCAAAGCAGATTGTTGAGCTTATTTATGGGTTATTGTATTGCTTGATTCAGGGCTTATTGTAATCATTTGATTTGTTTTGTGAATGATTCTAGTTATTGAAGGTTGTGTTGATGTTTTCCAACTACTGTGTTTTAGATCTAGAGCGAGTTACAGGTTATGGTTTGATGAATGTGTTTTGGGATATTGTAGTTTTAAGTCTCGAACAACCTTTCTTAGCTTAATTTGATTCAAAGGTTGTGCCTAGCTTATTTGAATAGATGCTTTTCAGCTTTTTACCGTAGCAGCTTAATCTCGTTCATAGTTTGAGGCATATTGATTCGGGATTTGTTTCAATAGCAGTAAGTATTGTTTGGTTCAGTTTCGATTAGTAAAGTGTTTTCTTTAGATTTGGTTCATTTCAGCTTATTATGGCTTATTATGTTTAGGTTTGATATAGTTAGATCATCATCGACTTATTTTTAGTTTCATAAAACAAGAAAAGCTTTTTGTAAACTTAAGTGTTTATAGAGATTTTCTATCAGTTGCATATCTCTTTGTCAAACAAAGTTTTGGCCTAAAAATTGAATAAGCCCGATTTTAGTTGGAAATTATTTGGCCACTAATTCTTAATTCGATTGTGGCTACTGTTATAAGTTTGAGAGTGGTAAAATTCGGTTAAAAGGCATTCTGTTATTAACTGTTTATGACTAACTGTTGGATTTTGTGTTATATCTTGTGAAGAATCCGATTCAACTCATGAGGCGAGGAGCTTACGGGTTGTATAAGCTAGATTATTGTCTAAGTTTATAGCTTAGTTATATTTTACTAGCTTATTAGAGAATAAAGTTTAAAAACCTTATAATCTATTAAGTAAATAAAGTTTAATTAAGAAATAAACTTAGCATTAAGTTTAGTTTATATAATCAGGCAGTTTTATTCATTTTGGTTTTGGCATTTGGGTTCTACTTTCCTTTCTCATTTCCATTTTAGTAGTGTAGTTTTATTTACCTTAATATGTCTTTTATTGCTTATTCGTTTATTATGATTAGTGGGTAGTTTTAGTATGCTTGTTAAGTGACCGTGAATAGTGAGTTAAGTGTGGATTAAAAAGTAAATTGTTCATTAATAACTTTCGGATTATTTAGATTTCTTATTTGAATATTTCAAAGGGCAAAAGCCAAAGAAATAATCAAACATCAAATCTAGTAATTAATACTTTTATAAGATATCATTTTCAAAATAGACCAACGTCGTGAGAAAATAATATTTTTACGGGTGTTAGAGCATCTACTATGGTGGTTTATGAATAGGTCTATAACTTTTTGAAGAGGCCCATAAAATTTTCAACCATAGTGAGAAACAATTTCAATCCTAGGTGGAATGAAAAGGTATAAGATCTTGAAGAGGTCTAAACTATTTTTTAATTTCTTTCTTATTTTTCTTTTTGTAAATGTTAGTTGTATTTTATGATATGAATAGGTTTATCCATAGTAGAAATAGGTTTATATCATGCAAAAGTTTATTATTTAATGATGTATTAATTGTATAAACCTTTTAAAAGGTTCATCATAGTGGATGCCCTTAATTCATCATCATTTAAAGTAATTTGTACCAAAATAAAGGCTTTTTTCAATATAAACCAACGTTGTGAGAAAACGGTTTTTAAACGGGTACTAATTCTTTATTATCTCTTTATTTCACATTTAATGATCTTTTCACCTCACTTGACAAGCATATCCTTTTTAGTTGTATCTTAGTATTATTTTAGCTTTTATATAATTAGTATAATTCAAAACCAAAAACTAAAAGATAATCAAGCATAAAATAAGGAACATTAACGTAAGTCTCTATTCAAATCTCGCCGTGGATACGACACTCGGAAGATTAAATCATTACTTGTTCTTAAGTGATTATTATTTCTTATGGGAATTACTATATTATATTACTCGACACGTTTCGTACGTATCAGCTCACACTTACTGAATGGGTAGATCCCAAGGATGGCAGAGTTTACACCAACATACCAGCTTATGTACCACCAGTTGCACTTGTTCAGACACCACCATCTCCTAAGTGGTCATCTGGTTCCTTGCCTATTTCACCATCATCCCCAGTAGTCCCATCACCCAAAGCTTCACCAGTGGCTACCCAAACAGCCACCATCTTAGTAGATGAGGATTAATTTTTAGAGGTAGGAGCGCAGTTAGAGCTTCATGGGAGCATACTCCATGATCACACTCAACGTTTGGATGCACTGCCACCTACTTTGTTTGTGGATATTGATAAGGATGTGAGGGAGCTGTATACTCGGTCAGGAGCGGTTAGAGACGAGATCTTCTTGTAGAGGTATAGGCTTAGGATTTTAGAGCGGGAGCAAGAGAGGGTTGCAGTGACTTTTGGGGCTTTGTGGAGGCCAGTGTTGGCATTAGAGGCATGGAAAGGTCATACTCATGACCAAAGAGCAGCTTTGTGGCATGCTATATATGATATTCAGAGGGAGAACCATGATTTGAGGATGCAGCTTGCTGAGGAGAGGCGCGAGCAATTACAGTTGGCAGATCATGTTACTAGGATGGAGAGGAGACAGGAGTCTAAAAAGGAGTAGTAGGATGTGTAAAGACTGATTTGGATTTTTGTATAACACTAAACTGAGTAGCATCAGTTAGTTTCGGATCTAAGTAGGTAGTTGATTTGTAATAGATATGAACTGATTATTATCAGTCGGTAGTTAACTCTTATTGAAGTCATAGTTGTTATGGTAGAAGGATGATTTGTATGGAAATTTTGGAAGAGTAATGAATGGTAGTATTCTTATTTTATCTTGGATAGATAGATATGTTCAGTTCTTGTGAGAACAGTTACCTACGCATGTCCGTGTTATTTTTTAAGGCATGGGTACGCATTCCCATTATTTTGTTTTTGTGAACTTGAAACATATTCAAGTTGTCTGATTTTACTAATACGATAGAAGGTCAAGTAGTTATGTAGAACACCGTGAGGTCATGGGAAACTAGATAAATTCGTAGTGAATAAATTTGAAATCTAACCATTTTCATTAAAGGAATGGTGAGGTTTTAAATGATGTCATGGCCTTTCTAGAAAATTAGAACCTAGAGTACTCAACTAAGTAGGGTTACTTGAAAGAGTTTGAGTAGATGTTGGTAAGTAAACCATGGATGGACTTGAAAGAGCAGAATATGAGTTACGAGATTGGTAGCATGAGATTGTTTGGGATTGGTATGAGATTTGTTAGGAAGAATTACCAAATTAAGGAGATAGTAGGAAAGACTATTAGGTTGTGCGAAACAGAATCTGGATGGATCATAAGAAAGTGCAAGAGCTAAACGTTAGAACTAGGTCTTTAGGGGAATCAAAAGAAACCCAGCTTGAACAGACCAAATTGGTAGCGGATCAGTGTGATATGTTGAGGAATGGAATTTTAATGTTGTTGATTGTGATTAAGAATTTGAGTTGAATTTCGAGGGCGAAATTCCTTTAAGGGGGTTAGACTGTGATAACCGGTAACTTTTCTGGGTCTAAGTATTATAAAATATTATGATTTTATATTAGAGTCGTTCGATTTTTTTAGATTTCTTAGAGAAAGCTGAGAAGTTGACTTCAGTTGACTTATTTTGCGTAAAACGGTTACGGTTTAACCGGAGGTGTTGAGAGAGTCTTGAGTTTCGTAAGTGAATCAATTTTTGATTCATCTTTCCGTATAGGAGTGTTTATGTTGTCATTTAATGTGTTCCGGAAAGTTTTCTCGTGTTCCGTGAAATCGTCACGCAACGCGTACCGACACGACAGTGAATTTAAGAATCGGTTTAAGTAGCTTTGGAAGAGCGTTTAATGAATTTATGGGTTAAGTAAATCATAATTTAAAATAACGTGGTCTAAATACGTAAATCATGGAGGTGTGAGTTAAAAGTTATCAGAAAACGGGCATTTTCATGAAATTTAAATAGTGCGTATCGGTCATAAAAGTGAAATTTGTGAACGGAGTCTAAAGTGACAAGATGTATTTTTAGAGTCGAGAAACTTTTAAAATTTGGAAGAGAGGTTTCGGTTTGATTTGAAGTAACCTCATATTTTGGTCCCGACACGTCCGATAAATTCCAAAATGAATTTTAGGAAGTTTAAGTTGGAAATGTATCGTGTAAATAACCTAGGTTATTGGAAAAATGTTTTTAAGATCAATAAAAATACTACGAGGCTTCGAGAAATATTTTAAAGTCAAAGTTTTTAAGTTTTATGTGAACCCGACACGAAAAGAAGCCACCCCGAGCCCCTAGGATGCTAGGCCGGATATGGGACAAGATAAGGGAAAACCAAGACATATTTTTAGCTACTAGGGTCCTTGCATGGTACATGACATTTTGTTTTAACCTCAAACATGCATCACATGCACTATTTCAAAATCAAACAACAAAAATTATCTTCTCTCTTTCTCTCCTATTTTCGGACGCAAGCCACAAGGGTTAAGAAACATTTTTTTGAAGATTTATCAACAACACGGGGCTAAAAAACACTATCGGATTGATATTTGGTAGTCTTGGGTTATAGAAAACTATGTTTGGGTAGTCGGTTTCGCATTCTTCTCGCTTTTCAAAACTCAAAATTGTAAGTTGTCTAAACTAATTTTAAGTTGTACTTTTATGTTTCTTAAGGTGTCTAAATATTAGTTGTACAAGTTGATCGTCGTAAAAATCAAAACTTGAAAACGAAACGAATTGATTAAAAGGGGTGTTTGTTGCGTCGGATACAAAAGGAAAAGGAAAAAGGGTCGAACACTTTTAAATTATGGTTGTGGTGGTAAATTTATTTTTTGAGTCAAGTGCTTGTTTGGGCTTATTTTCGAAATAATAGCTTAAAAATAAGCTCATTAAAAGCTTATTTGTGTTTTGGGCTTGGTTGGTCTCGGCAAAAAGGAAAGAAGAAAAAGAATATTAGGCTTGGCCTATTTGATTGTTTTCGGCTTATGGGCTTATAGCTTATTTGATTTCGAGCTTATTTAGCTTTGGCTTATTTTGGGTTTAGCTTATATTGGGTTTATAGCTTATTTTGAGTTTCGGCATATATTTAGGTTCGGCTTATATATGGCTTATTTTGGTTTCGACTTATATTGGAGTTTTGGCTTATTGGACTTTGGCTTATCTTGGCTTATTGCGTTTCGGCTTATATTTGGCTTATGGCTTATTTTGGGCTTCGACTTATTAGTTTTGGCTTATTCATTCTCGACTTATTCGATTTTGGCATATTGGGCTTCGGCCCATTAGATTCGGCTTAATGGGTTTCGGTTTATGTTGGGCTTTTATATAAATATTAGTATTCGGCTTTTATATATATTGATATTGAGCTTCGGTTTTGGATTGTGCTTGTATACGTGCATATTGGATATTTGGCTTATATAAAGTTTGGACTTGTATTTGGCTTCGGCCTAATAAGGTAAATACTAGTATTTTCTTTTAAAAAGTTTTCGGGCTAATTATAAAACCATAATGGGCCGTAAGGCCCAATGACAAATAAATGGTTAATGGACATAGATTTGAGTTAAAAGTAATTATATCGGACTTAACAAATGTTATTCGACTAACGTTGGGCTTTCAGGCCCGATAAAGGAAAATTTTAAAGTTTGGATTACTAAGTCGGGTAAATGGATTCACGAAAGTGCAAAATGGTTAAAATGACCGAACTTGGTCATTGGTCGGTTAAACATTTTGAAATATGGATTTTGGCATTTTGTCGGAGTTTTGGAAAAATTGTGAAAAGTGTTAAAATTTAAGGTTTGGAAACCTTGGAAATCCTTTTATAAACGAACGGGTAGTGTCGAAATTTTGTGAAAAATGTCACACTTAGAAAATAATGTAGAATAATTATTTTGTGTTAACCCAACTAATGGACAAACGACAACTTTTGTAATGTTAAGATTAAACGATTAAACATGCACGTACTAAGATGATAAGATTTTATACTTTCCCTGTTTAGCCCGATAAAGAGACAAAAATAATAAAATATTATTGTTTTATTAATATATATATATATATATATTTATATATATATATTTTATACATATACGTTAAGGTTGCGGAGATGTTTATTCGTTTATTTTCGATCTTTGAACTCCCACTTATTTCTCGTCGGATTCTCTTGGACCGTTTGGTAAGTTGTTCCGTTTTAGTTGTTGGATATATTTTGAGTATTTTGTGTCGATGTCGCACTTAGCCCAAGTGCATTGAGTCGTTTTACTTAAGTACCACACAACCATAATACCAAAATGTTTGTAACGAGAACAAAGGTTTTGTAATGGGAATAAGAGATTTTGTAATGGGAATAAGAGATTTTGTAATGGGAATAAAAGTTTTGAAATAAGGATGAGGGTTTTTGTAAAGAGAATGAGAATTTTGTGTGAGTAAAGACGAGCGCTTGTTCAATAAGGCAATTTTGTACAAGATGTTAATAAGATGAAATTAATGTTAGGTCGGGGTCGGGTACCGTTGTGCGTTGTAGAGGCTATTTGGTGCGTTGAGTAGAGATTGTTTGGTTCGTTGTGTAGAGATTATCTATGCGGTTATTATCATCTGTTGAGGTGAGTTCTCGTAGCCCCACTTTTTTGATCTTTTCTATTGGGGGAAAATGACACTCAAATGTGATTTGAACTGTTTTTTTGAACTGTGCAAAACGTGGTTTTATTTTTTGAACAATTTATGTGCTTATGACTGCTATGTGAATATTATGTGGTTTGATTGTACTTGCATGCATCGAGATGCACGGCAATGTATGTGATTAGCAAGGATTTGCTATGTCTTTTGGTGGTCCTGCCCTAAGTAATTGCTCCAGCTGGTAGGCCCTTAGATGCGTAAGTGACATTCGGAGTTGCGACTCCAAGAGCATTGGTATATGTTGGTTTTATGACTACCGGGGATGCTAGGTCATGGTACATAATTAGCGGGGATGCTAAGTCATGGGTTGGTTTGCATATATTCACTGTCATATTGCACCATTGTCCACTGTTGAAAATATTGGCACAACGACTAGGTTTTGAATCAAACCAACGAGCTCACCAACATTCAGGTGTGTTGTTTACAAAGGTAAATGAGGAGTATTTGGGGCCAAATATGAGTACATTTGGGAGTTTATTGAAGGACAACTGTTTGACTTTTTCTAAGGTTGTGAAATTGTAAGGTTTTGTAAATAAACTTTTGTAAACAACATATGGTATGATCTTGTATCTTGTGCAATGTGAATCATTATGTCGCATTCCCGTATTTTCGCCGCTGACGGGGTGTGACAGTCAACATTACGTTGGTGAGCTTGTAGGTTTTAGGAGTAAAACCCAGTTGTTGTGCCAGAATATAAGAGTAAATAGTTGTGCAATATGAAAGCAGAATGCACATAATAGTATTTAAATTATCAACATATCAACATATCATCATATCGTACCAGGGTAACCCAACCCAAGTCAACATATCAAAATAACCCGCGCGCTTATTGTCCTTCGAACCTATCGCCTACCAGCTAGAGCTACACAGTCGGCTAAATAGTGTGATGCAGAAATTCCCAGTGGAACTTCATATAAATAGATTTCATAGCATTCATGTAGCATTTATAAAGTGTTCACATAGCATTCATACATGCAAACATAGGCACGTAGCATTGTCCAAAAAGAATTAAAAGGTTTTTGCACAGAATTTAAAGGTAGTTAAAAAGGTTTTGAGTATCATTTTCCCCTAATGGAAAAGAGTTTAAAAATAGGGCTACGTGAACTCACCTTTAAGCAAAGCGATAAGTAGCTAAGGATATGATCAAACTATGGTATGCAACGGCTTCCAAACACGACCTAATCCAGTTAAAGTCTGATTTTAAATATAGGATTCCTAAATGTATGTTTAAGATTGATGCATAGTAGTTAAAAGGTGTGTTGTACGGTCACTTTTAATGTTATTGGTTGTGTGATGGTATAGGTGCTGAATTAAATGAATAACGTATAAACAAACATTAAACGCAGCAGATAATGCACCTATCAACAGATCCATAGAGTCATATGATCAATCAAAGAAAAACAAGAAAAGTAATACCTTTGTAGCGTGATTGGTAGAATCAATCGGTGACCTTCACCCTAACACGAAACACCAAGTGAAACCAAGTGATCAATGGAGATCACCTTTATGATGTATCCACACTACACTTCCTTGTATACCAATTGATGCTAGTCTAAACCCCGTAACCTTGGATTTCACTTTGAATAATCTTGATACAAAGTGATGGGAAAACAAGAACACAAAAACATACCTATGTGTGTATTTGTACCGTGTTTAAATAGGGGTGAAGAGGGGAGAGATATTAGGTAAGTTATTAATCAAATTAAGTAGAAGATCAATTAGGATATAATCATATTAATGTTGATTGGTCAAACAAACTTATCCCTTCCCATATCACCATGAATGGCCGGCCCCTATAGGGCTTTTATGGGCCTCCTTTTTTATTTTCCAAGTCCAATTAACTAAGTACAATACTTAGTTATTAGAAGCCCGATATTTATCTCGTGTTACGTGGGTTATTTATATACCGTAAATACAATAAACACGATATATAAAATGGTACCTCAGTGTATATGTGTGTGACCCTATAGGCTCACATGTGTCTAGCCATATAATTATTTATTATGACACGAGCATACTCCAACACCTCCCACTTGCGCACGTCAAAATAATCAAGTAATTATACAAACAAAGGTTAGCGTCTAGCAATACGCCAATGCCCCCAGAGACATATGAGGATAGTTTCTTAAACATCTCATTTTAAATGGTTTAGGTATCAATCATCCTTTTGTTATAGATACTATGCTGAACATTTGACATGGATCATAAGTCATTCTAATGTTTAACAATTCTGTTTCTCGATATAGACATTGAACTAGATTACCAAATCAATCAAGTATCATCTTAATTATATTTGGGTGCGGCCACACATACATCTATTCAAATCATCGAGGGGCCCAATAGTATTTTACTCCATTACATGTGGAGAAACAAATCCTATTTTAACTGTATGTATCTGTTATGTGTTTCATATCCCTCTTGAAAATGGCCTTTATAGCAGCCTTCAACAGGTCAACTTTAAACCATATCAAAGATTGACATTCCACACACACAAACCTACTTGCATCTCAAGTCTGAGGATGAGAGACATAACCACTTGCGAGATTCACTATTGACGCCGATCCATGTGGTGAATACTCGTAGGTTGGGTCAGTCCAATGTTCATCCAATGAACAACATATGAGTTTGGCGGTATCATCCTTTAATATTCATACCATATGAATATGACCAAAACAATCACATTTGCCTTATTTTAATGATGCTCCCGTATCATTAAATGACAATGGACGATTTAGAATAAATAAATTATTCATAGAATTAAACATGCTAATATAGGACACAATATTTATAGAATGAAAATGATCACACCAAGTATATCAATTCATTATGAAATAAAACTGTTTTTCATCCCAATTATTCAAATACTAAAATAAACAGATCTACATGAAACTACCAGCTGGTCTACGTCCAATGCTCCTAGCATGCTCAACATGTTTGGTATAAGGCATTGGTTTTGTAAACGGATTAGCTAAGTTGTTATCTGTATGAACTTTAAGAATACGTATATCACCTTCTTGAATAGCTTATCGAATAAAGTGATATTTTCATTGAAAATGTTTGGCACCCTTTTGAACACCAGGTTCGTCGGCTATGGTAATGGCACCTGTGTTGTCACAGTACATATCCATAGGTCTATCAATGCTAGGGACAACGCCAAGCCCAGAAATGAATTTATGTATCCAAATAGCTTCCATTATATCTTCAGCAGCAACTATGTATTCAGCTTCCATAGAAGACATTACGGTAGTGATTTGCTTAGAACTTTTCTAATCAACAGCGCCTCCGTTCATCATGAAGACAAACCCCATTTGAGATCAAAGGTCATCCCGATCAGTCTCCCAACTAGCATCGGTGTAGCAAGTAATACCAAGCTCAGTTGTGGAATCACCACCATAAACAAGAAACATATCTTTAGTATTTCTAAGATACTTCAGTATGTTCTTTACAGCAGTCTAGTGACTTTCGCCTGGATTCTGTTGGTATCTACTCGTTAGGTTCTGAGAGAACGCTACATCAGGTCTAGTGCACCTCACAGTGTACATGATAGAGCCTACAGCCGAAGCATAAGATACTCCTTTCATTTGCTTCACCTTAGCCGATGTAGAGGGACCTTTAGATTTTCTTAAGTCTACATTGGGTTGCATTGGAATAGTTCCACGTTTGGAAGTATCCATCTTGAATCGCTTCAAGATTTTGTCAATGTATGCATTTTGGCTTAAACCGATTAATCACCTTGATCTATCTCGATAGATTTTGATTCCTAAAATGTATGCTGCCTCACCTAAGTCTTTCATGGCAAAACATTTTTCAAGCCAGGATTTTACATCTTGTAGCATTGGAATGTTATTTCCCATGAGTAATATGTCATCGACATATAAGATTATGAAGACGATGATACTTCCACTAGCTCTTTTATATACACATGGCTCATCGGGATTTTGAGTGAAACCATACTTTTTGATCTCCTCATCAAATCTCTTATTCCAGCTCCTAGAAGCTTGCTTAAGTCCATAAATGGATCTTTGAAGCTTGCATACTTGTCCAGGATGCTTAGGATTCACAAACCCCTCAAGTTGCACCATATAAACGTCTTCGTTCAGGCGACCATTTAAGAAGGCGGTTTTGACATCCATTTTCCAAATCTCATAGTCATAATATGCTGCTATGGCTATGAGAATCCTAATAGTTTTTATGTCTGCAACAAGCGAGAAGGTTTCTTCATAGTCAACCCTGTAGGTTTAAGTGAAACCTTTTGCTACAAGACGAGCTTTATAGGTATGTATATTGCCATCCATATCAATCTTCTTCTTGAAGAGCCATTTACTCCTAACAGTCTTACAATTAGGAGGAGGATCAACTAAGTTCCAAACTTGGTTGTCTTTCATAGATTGCATTTCCGCATTCATAGCTTTAAGCCACTTTTCGAATTTAGGATCTGATAATGCAGCTCGATAGTTAGGAGGTTCCCCATGATCTCCTAACTCATGTTCCTCAGCATCAATATAGAAACCATATTGTTCAAGTGCTTGAGGTATCCTTGCGGATCTACGAACCGGAATTACATCAGTTTGAGGTTCTACAGTGTCGAGTTCGACCGCATGTTGATATAGGCTAGTGTTCTCAGAAGGTTGTGCTTCTTCACTTTGAATCTCATCAAAGTCTATGGTGCTCCCACTTGCTTCTTGTTTTATGAAATTGGTCTCAAAAAACTCAGCATACCGAGCAACAAAAACTTTGTTCTCAAGTGGGTAGTAGAAGCAGTAACCTATTGTTTCCTTTGGGTATCCTACGAAGATGCACTTGATAGATCTGGACTCAAGTTTGTTTGGCGTGTCACGTTTAACAAGCGCCTCACAACCCCAGACTTTCAAGTAAGACATATTTGGGACTTACACGTGCCACATTTCGTATGGTGTCTTATTAACCTTCTTTGTTGGAACCATATTGAGTATGCGTGCAACAGACTCTAGAGCATAGCCCCAAAAGGACATTGGTAAAGTAGTTAGACTCATCATGGATCGAACCACATCAAGTAAAGTTTGATTTCTCCTTTCTGATACACCATTGTGTTGTGGCGTATAGGGAGGAGTAAGTTGTGAGATGATCCCACGACTCCTTAGATGATCTAAAAACTCTTGACTTAAATACTCGCCTCCTCGATTCGATCAAAGTACTTTTATATTCTTTCTGAGTTGATTTTCTACTTCGTTTTGGAAAGTCTTGAACATTTCAAAAACTTCATGTTTATGTTTAATCAAGTAAACATAACCATATCTACTGAAGTCTTCAGTAAAAGTAACATAGTAGTTAACACCTTCTCTAGACGTGGTTCTAAATGGTCCACATACATCACTATGTATGATTCCAAGTAGATCATCAGCTCTTTCACTTGCATGGGTGAAAGGCTTTCTTGCCATTTTGCCAGATATACAAGATACACATACGTCAACAGACTCATCATCAATTGATTCAAGAAGCCAATCATGTTGTAGCTTCTCAATGCGTTTCTTGTTTATATGGCCAAGAAGACAATGCCATAAAAAAGTAGAATCCAAGTCGTGCTTGGTTTTCTTGTTGCTACATGTGTATATAGAACATTCATTGGATATATGATTATGCATATCAATCTAAAAAATGCCATCACGTGGAAAAGCATTAAAATAACATATATTATCCTTAGAAACTGAAATAGCACCATTATCCATAAATTCATAACGAAAACCTTTGTCCTATAAACGTGAAAGTGAAACAATCCCTCTAGTAATAGAAGGGGAAAAATGACAATTGCGTAATACAAGAATCATTCCACTAGGGAGGATAAGTTCAAAGCTCCCTATGGCTTCGACAACTGCACTATGGCCATTGCCAACATACAGATCCAAAGCTCCTTTATCCAACTTTCGATATCCTCTAAGCCCCTGGATTGTATTACAAATGTGAGTTCCATAACCAATGTCATAAATCCAGGTATTACTTTTAGGAAATGAGAACAGTTCTATAGTGAAGATACCTGATGTGCCAGATGCAGTGGCTTTGTGTCCAGTCTTGTAACAGTGGTGACACTCAGTGTCCTTAGCAGGATGCTCCTTTTTAGCAGGTGGGGGGATCTTGTGCTTGGGATCATAAGCCAACTTGCTTTTTCCCTTGCCTCTTTGCTTTCCCTTGCCTCTTGCTTGCGATTTAGGTTTCTGGATTTGACCTTGCCTTATAGCTAGGACAGCAAGAGTTTTCTTGGGTATACCCTTTTCTGCAAGTTTTAGCATGGCATGCAGTTCATCTATAGTCTTCCCCATGCCATGCATGTTATAATTTTGCATGAACTGGTCATAATCCTTTGAGAGTGAAGTAAGAATCATGTTCACCCCAAGGACTAGAGGCATGGGATAGCCAAGACGCTCCATCTGATCCAAGTAGGCTTTCATCTTCAGCACATAGGTGCTAACAGATTGCCCCTCCTCCTACTTGCAAGCATGAAATGCCTTGACAATTTCAAACAGTTCTTGCTCAGCCTACTGCTGGAACATAGTTTTTAGTTCCTGTAGGATCTCAAATGCTGGCCGGTCCTCCAAGTTCTTTTGGATCTCGGGGGTCATGCTAACCGGCATAAGACAAGCTACAGGTGTAGGCGTTGCGAACAGCAGCAGTTGTAGTGGCAGAAGGTGCTTCAGGTAAGGCCTCTTCCAGGTGGTGCAACTTTTGTTCAGTCCTAAGGACAATCCTCAGGTTGCGATACCAGTCCAAAAAATTGCTACCATTCAACTTCTCTTTTTTGAGAATTGACTTGATTGAGTTGTTGTTTGTGGTTTGATTTGCAGCCATCTACAAAATAAAGTACAAGATTTTAGTATTTTCAATAATTAATCCTTTTAAAATTAACTACCCAAGTTTTAATATATAAAACAATTAATTTTACAAAAAGGCTAAGATCCTCATTGAGGTTCCATCATCACATCAGTTGATCTGCTAGCAATGATAGATTCAATAGGTAGGTAACGTTTACCAATTGCAAAAACTTATGCAATTCTTAGACCATATAGGACTCATGACATTTGTAACCAGAGAAACAATGTCAGGCTGGCATGTTTAGTCCCATCCTTGCCTCGAGCCAAGGTCTTACCTGCTTAACTCGATTAAGTCATCCAATGTGAGAACATGTGAGAATATATCTAGGTCTCACGCAGAGAGAATAATCACCTTGGGTTACAATTCACCTACGTCTCACGCAGAGTGAAGAGCAAATGCAAGTGTTCTCAACCAATTGGACGGCATGACTTAAATTTGATGGGTATTATTTTTAATATATGATCAAAAAAGTATGTACGAGGAAGCATGCATACATCCTTCGTAGCACAAGTTAAAAAAAACTATTTTTAACTTAAGTCTAAGACTTGTTTTATATCATTTATGTGTGGCAAGTTGTTCATTTTCATGACTAATATATAACCTAGGTGGAATAAATATTCGTTTGAACAATACATAAATTAAATAACAATCATAACATTTATTTTGTGTTATTTATATAAAAACAAGTGTTTAATTTCAAATCATATTTAAACTTTAAACTAAATCAATGATTTAGTTTCTAAAAAAATGGTTTGTGTTTTATTTTTAGTTTTATGAAAAAGATTTGCAAGTTATATACATTCCAAACATATATAAAAGCAATCAAATAAACACAACCACAAGTATGCAAAGCCTCAACCGATGAAAAACCTATGCTTGGTCTCGTGAGCCATCACAAGAACCAAGAAGTCAACTAAGGGTTAACTACACAACCACAAGGAGGAAGAACCATCATGAGCAAGTGAAACCCCAAATGAACTTGAAGCCCAAAACTGCCATAAAATTTCAGCTGACTAGATGGGCCTGAAACTCCTAGAAGGAGTCTTCCCCAATCTAATTCCCAGTTGCAGAAAATGTAGCCCCATGAGTTGTGCTCCATCTCCTAAAATTTCAGCTTCTAACTCCTTGTAGAACTCCAGGAAACCCACTTTTAGTGGAGGTTACTCCAGCAGCTCCGAATTTGACTTTATGCCTTTAACTTTTGTGCCATTCGAATCCAAACATCGGTTACAATAATTTTATGATTAAATACATTTATCCTATCATCTAACTACTATAAAGTGCCCAAATAATGGCTACAACAAAAATTAAAATCATTCAAAAAGAAGCCGAAACAATGGCAAAACTGAAATTAAATGCAACATCAAGCGAATCAAGTCACAAGTTGTCATGGTTTTCATCGTCTTTGCATACACAACATAATAATACCATAATATCATGTACTAAAAAGGTTTTGGCTAAGTCCATGGCCAAACATGCATGTATTTGCCATGGAAACAAAATGATAACAAGAAATAAATTGTTTAGCCAACGAATCGAAGAAATAAATTAACTAGAATTAAAACCCCGATTGGTACGTGTAACCAATGGCTCAAGGATCATTTAGTACTGTATTAAAGACCTTATAACAACCATATTAATTCAGAAATTAATGCCCAAGGGGCTGATTTAAAACCTATTCAAGAATCGTTCCAAAACGAGCGATTTAGGCCCTTTTACACGTACTCGATAATAAAACCAATTAAAGTATGCATAACAAATGGCTATGGGATCAAAAATACCAGATAATAAGACCCTATATGGGTCGGATTAATTTCAAAAAATAAGCCTTAGAGGCTGTTTTAAAATTCTCCTTTTGAATCCATAAAAAACACACGTTTTTAGCTATTTTTACGCATACAAGATGATCATATGACATCATATGATGGCTCGTGATACCACTATAGGTGCTGAATTAAATGAATAACATATAAACAAACATTAAACGCAGCGGATAATGCACCTATCAACGGATCCATAGAGTCATATGTCAATCAAAGAAAAACAAGAAAAGTAATACCTTTGTAGCGTGATCGGTAGAATCAACCGGTGACCTTCACCCTAACACGAAACACCAAGTGAAACCAAGTGATCAATGGAGATCACCTCTATGATGTATCCACACTACACTTCCTTGTATACCAATTGATGCTAGTCTAAACCCTGTAAACTTGGATTTCACTTTGAATAATCTAGATACAAAGTGATGGGAAAACAAGAACACAAAAACATACCTATGTGTATGTTTGTGCCATGTTTAAATAGGGGAGAAGAGGGGAGAGATATTAGGTAAGTTATTAATCAAATTAATTAGAAGATCAATTAGGAGATAATCATATTAATGTTGATTGGTCAAACAAACTTATCCCTTCCCATATCACCATGAATGGCCGGCCCCTATAGGGCTTGTATGGGCCTCCTCTTTTATTTTCCATGTACAATACTTAGTTATTAGAACCAGATATTTATCTCGTGTTATGTGGGTTATTTATATACCGTAAATACAATAAACACGATATATAAAATGGTACCTCAGTGTATATGTGTGTGACCCCATAGGCTCACATATGTCTAGCCATATAATTATTTATTATGACACGAGCATAATCCAACAGATGGTTGCTAATTAAGACTCGAAGAAAATATATCAAAGTATGTATGTTAGATAATATGTACTTATAGTATTTAGGAAATTAGACGAGAAAATATCTAGACTTAGATAATAGTTATTATTAAATATGTTTCGATAATTTATTCTATAGTCTTAAGTTTCCTAGTTTAATGGTATTGATTATGAAAAGTGGCACGTTTTAGTTACATTTAATTATTAGTAGAAGTTTTATAATTTATTAAATTATAAAATATATTTTCGTTTTTTAGTCGGTTTATTTAAAATAGTAATATTGTATTTATTTCGACCTGTTGTCGAATTTCTAAGAAATTAATATTATTGTAAAATATTATAAGTATAATATTTTTATGAAATTTCGGCATGAGTCGTTCGTCTATAAGACGTTTCCAAGGTTTTTAAACCTTATTTTTCAAACACTCTATCTTAATTAAATCAATTTCGTCAAACGACCAAAATTCACATTTCGCATTAATTTCCAAGACTCATTTCCTTGAAAGGACTATTCGGCTATTAATATGTATATATAAGTATAAATAGTTACCAAAAGTCCATTTCTAGTCTTTAAAATAATTAGTTTAAGCTTATTCGGCCTTGAGGCCTGACTAAAGAATCCTTTTAATACATATAAATATATAAATAAATATCTATAAATATATAATAAATAGGATAATATCAATAATAGTAGTATAGTATTACCGGAAGTATCGGTCTCTCACACAAAGTTCAAAACCGGACCCGAGTCGTTCTTCCCGACGAGGCGTAAATTTGAAAATCAAGTGTCGGTTTGGGAATTATGCTTGAATAATCAAGATTTGATTTGGTTATCTATTTCTACAAATAAAATGCAGAAACAAGTAAAAGAAACCTTAAAACGAAAGCAATTTAAGCTAAAACCTAAAAACGGGAATGTAAAAACGCGACTTAAAAAAACTAAATTATCAAAGATTTAAACCTAAAATGATTTTTTAGCTTTTAATTAACCCTAAGTGACTAAAATGTAAGAATAGAGAAAACTAGACCAAAAACGAAAGCGTTTAAAGCTTAAAAACACGAAAAACGTGAACGGGATTTAATCCCGTTCTTTAAGAAACAAAATTTTACAATTTTAACCCTACGAGTGCAAATCTATTTTTCCTAGGTCCTACTTGATAAAAGAAAATTTTAAAAAAAGAATTATATTTTTTTGACTTTTTAATAATTTTTTATGATTTAATTACTGTTTTAATCTAAATTAATTATAAAAAATATCAAACTATTTTATAAAAATCTGAAAAAATTACAGAAAATACTTTGAAGTGAGCTGATTCTAGGAAAAATACAAAATGGTTGCCAGCTTATTTGAATAAGCTGGGAAAAAGCCCTAAAGGCTGATAAGCTAAATTGCTAAAAAGGGTTAAAAGAATTAAAGGTGGGTTTCCTAGCAGAAAAGACCCAAGGGCACTAGTGTTAGCAGAGGTTGTGTGTGCGACGTGTGGTATACAAGGGGAGGTCATGGGTTCGACCCCCATGCCTTCCCTTTTTTTTTGTAAACATTTTTTTAAAATCTTTTTAGCTAAACTTGTAAAGGACATTAACATGAACATTTTTTAAAACTACCACTATATTTAAAACTTATTCCTAAGCTCTGAATTAGCCAAAGATCAGCAGACCATACCCTTTTTGTATCAAAACAGTTTAGGACAGAATGACTAGCAGGCCATTTTTAGATCCATTTTTAAGCTAACAATTAAGCATGAAATTTAAATCTAACTAAAAACATATTGAGCAGAGCAATCAACAAACTTATGTTTTTATTTTTTAAACGTAAATCTAAAGTTTGCTAATCTAAATCTAAAGCTCAAAAGGGTAGTTTGGTCTGCACACCTGCTAGTGCAGCAGACAGTTTTGTTGCAAACAGATGAAATAGTGCTTCTACTTTTGAAACCAGATTCTAAACTCACATATGAGGTATGCTAGCATAGAAATGAACATTTATAAGCTCTATAATCCAAATCCAATTATCTAACAAATTTGATATTGTAAAACTTAACAGATTTAATAGAAACTTTAGAAAACTTGCAACCTAATAAAAGCTTGAATAAAACTTATCAAACTATGCTCTAATGCTACTAACTGATGAATCTAAACTCACTTTTAAAACCAACAATAACAAGAACAAATTTCACAAGGCTTTTTACTTCTAAACCAAACATTCCTTTATGGAAGTGTAGAACAGATTTAAAGGACAAAACAAGCATTCAAAGGCTAAACAGATAATTCAAGTAGCATTTTAAGATCACATAAGAACATCAATAATAGTATTAAGCATAGTAGACAACAACATAATAAGCAAATTGATCAAACAGTTTAAAAGTAAACATTGAAAAATTAGTTAAGATGAAATTCTTTGTCCAAAGCTTTAAGGTTTTGAAAAGCAGTAATCAACACCAAAACCAGCTTATTCATAAGCTCTTAACAACCCATGGATCCATCCAAATCTGATCCATCATCCACAACATACAAAACACTCCAATATTCAAACCAAATGGAACAGTAACTTAAAATTTCAAATGAAACAGCAAGATTTTAAGAACAAAACTGAGAGTGTAGATTGAACTTGTAAAGTGTAAGGAAAACTTTGGTTAAATCTACACAATATTGAATCAAACAGTGAATTTCATTAAAACTCAAACTTGTTACAAGGCTTTTAAAAAGAAATTTGCAAAAAAATTAAAAGACATTAAAAGGAAATTACATTAAAGTAGAATTTAAACCTTAATTTAAGACATGAAATTAAACTAAACTAAATTAAAAGCTACTCCTCCTTTTTCCTCAACTTCTGTCTTTTTTCCAATTTATAAGCTACCCAAGTGTGCTTGTCTTAGTCTTCTTGTCATGTGTAAGTTGTGCTTTTGCTGTGAGAGTAAACCTTAGTCAATCTTGGCCATTCATTAAGCTTTGTCCCCATGTAATTTGATCTTAGCCCTCAAATTTTTGTCTTCAATGATCACCCAATAAGAACCTTGAGGATTGCCAAGGTGGTTTTGTATTTTTGTGGTGGGGGAAAGTGGGGTTGAGTTATTTTTGGCTAGGGGTGAAGTTTTGTCTGGTTATCTGCAAGAAGGACACACGAGTTGTGTGTGTTGAGAAAGATGTACAGTAACTAGCGCCCAATTTGAAATAAATATATATAAATATATAATAAATAGGATAATATCAATAATAGTAGTATAGTATTACCGGAAGTATCGGTCTCTCACTTTGTTATCCACAAAGTTCAAAACCGGACCCGGGTCGTTCTTCCCGACGAGGCGTGAATTTGAAAATCGAGTGTCGGTTTGGGAATTATGCTTGAATAATCAAAGATTTGATTTGGTTATCTATTTCTACAAATAAAATGCAGAAACAAGTAAAAGAAACCGTAAAACGAAAGCAATTTAAGCTAAAACCTAAAAACGGGAATGTAAAAACGCGACATAAAAAAAACTAAATTATCAAAGATTTAAACCTAAAATGATTTTTTAGCTTTTTATTAACCCTAAGTGACTAAAATGTAAGAATAAAGAAAACTAGACCAAAAACGAAAGCGTTTAAAGCTTAAAAACACGAAAAACGTGAACGGGATTTAATCCCGTTCTTTAAAAAAACAAAATTTTACAATTTTAACCCTACGAGTGCAAATCTATTTTTCCTAGGTCCTACTTGATAAAAGAAAATTTTGAAAAAAAGAATTATAATTTTTTTGACTTTTTAATAATTTTTTATGATTTAATTACTGTTTTAATCTAAATTAATTATGAAAAATATCAAACTATTTTATAAAAATCTAAAAAAATTACAAAAAATACTTTGAAGTGAGTTGATTCTAGGAAAAATACAAAATGGTTGCCAGCTTATTTGAATAAGCTGGGAAAAAGCCCTAAAGGCTGATAAGCTAAATTGCTAAAAAGGGTTAAAAGAATTAAAGGTGGGTTTCCTAGCAGAAAAGACCCAAGGGCACTAGTGTTAGCAAAGGTTGTGTGTGGGGCGTGTGGTATACAAGGGGGAGGTCATGGGTTCGACCCCCATGCCTTCCCTTTTTTTGTAAACATTTTTTTAAAATCTTTTTAACTAACTTGTAAAGGACATTAACATGAACATTTTTTAAAACTACCACTATATTTGAAACTTATTCCTAAGCTCTAAATTAGCCAAAGATCAGCATACCAGACCCTTTCTGTATCAAAACAGTTTAGGACAGAATGACTAGCAGACCATTTTTAGATCCATTTTTAAGCTAACAATTAAGCATGAAATTTAAATCTAACTAAAAACATATTGAGTATAGCAATCAACAAACTTATTATTTCATTTTTTAAACCTAAATCTAAAGTTTGCTAATCTAAATCTAAAGCTCAAAAGGGGTGTTTGGTCTGCACACCTGCTGGTGCAGTTTGCACTAGCAGACAGTTTTGATGCAAACAGATGAAATAGTGCTTCTACTTTTGAAACCAGATTCTAAACTCACATATGAGGTATGCTAGCACAGAAATGAACATTTATAAGCTCTATAATCCAAATCCAATTATCTAACAAATTTGATATTGTAAATCTTAACAGATTTAATAGAAACTTTAGAAAACTTGCAACCTAATAAAAGCTTGAATAAAACTTATCAAACTATGCTCTAATGCTACTAACTGATGAATCTAAACTCACTTTTAAAACCAACAATGACAAGAACAAATTTCGCAAGGCTTTTTTACTTCTAAACCAAACACTCCTTTAAGGAAGTGTAGAACAGATTTAAAGGACAAAACAAGCATTCAAAGGCTAAACAGATAATTCAAGTAGCATTTTAAGATCACATAAGAACATCAATAATAGTATTAAGCATAGTAGATAGCAACATAATAAGCAAATTGATCAAACAATTTAAAAGTAAACATTGAAAAATTAGTTAAGATGAAAACCTTTGTCCAAAGCTTTAAGGTTTTGAAAGGCAGTAATCAACACCAAAACCAGCTTATTCATAAGCTCTTAACAACCCATGGATCCATCCAAATCTGATCCATCATCCACAACATACAAAACACTCCAATATTTAAACCAAATGGAATAGTAACTTAAAATTTCAAATGAAACAGCAAGATTTTAAGAACAAAACTAAGAGTGTAGATTGAACTTGTAAAGTGTAAGGAAAACTTTGGTAAAATCAACACAATATTGAATCAAACAGTGAGTTTCATTAAAACTCAACTTCTGTCTTCTTTCCAATTTATGAGCTGCCCAAGTGTGCTTGTCTTTGTCTTCTTGTCATGTGCTATTTATGCTTTTGATGTGAAAGTAAACCTTAGTCAATCTTGGCTATTCATTAAGCTTTGTCCCCAAGTAATTTGATCCTAGCACTTAAATTTTTTGTCTTCAATGATCACCCAATAAGAACCTTGAGAATTGCCAAGGTGGTTTTGTAGTTTTGTGGTAGGGGAAAGTGGGGTTGATTTATTTTTTGCTAGGGGTGAAGTTTTGTCTGGTTATCTGCAAGAAGGACATACGAGTTGTGTTTGTTGAGAAAGATGTACAGTAACTGGCGCCCAATTTGAAAAGTTATGAAGTTGGCAACTTAAGTCCCTTAGAGTATACAATGTGATTACAAAGACAGTCCTCGTATCTTGCATTGTTGGTTCTTGAAGTTGGGTTGGGGATTGCACCGTTAGTCCTCAAGGACTAACAGTGTTAGTCTTTGAAGGACTAACGGTGTAAGAGGTTCAATGGTTAATGGTGAAAATGGTTAAATGGTTGGGCCGGTTTAAGCATTTTGGGCTGGTTGGGTTTTAAATTAAAAGGGGAATGGGCTAGTGGGAATTTTTGGACTAAATGGCTTAGTTTAAATATAGTGGGCTGATCCAGGCCCACTAGGTGGGTACGGGTGGGCCCACTTTAACTTTTTAGGTTTTACGGGTTCGGGTTTGACCTTTGACTTTTCTGGGTTAACTTTGACTTTTGACTTTCTTGGACTTTCGCTTTGATTTGGCTGTCTTTTTCACGTTCTTCTATTCCGTGCTCGGTTTTGTCCGTTTTTGCTTGATTTTTCATCCTTTTTTCGGATATCCGTTTCCTGCACAATATAAGTAAAAACATACAAATACAATGTATTTTTGGTACGTTTTTTGTCATTTAAGTCCAAATTTGATGGAAAATGTATGTGTATTTAAGCACATACCAAGGCCCATTCGTGACCCAAAATATCGTTTACTAGTTTAAAAACTCATTTTAGGCCCATTATTGAGCCCATTTAGAAAAACAAGTCTAATGAGAAGTCCACAAAAGAAGCCAAGAGTCACGGACCAAGACTAAGTCATGGTTTGGGCTTAGCTTATTGGGCCATGGCCTTTTAAGCCCATAATAAGCTATCCGAAGCTTATTATTAAGCCATTAAGCTACGCAAGTTAAATATTAAAATAAGCCATATCCAAAAGCCATGAAAATAAGCCGGACTACAATAAGGTCCACAATAAGCTATGACTTATTAGGCCTTGTTGGGCCGTGAGTTTTAATAGCCCAAAAATACATATAGAGTTTAGTAAATAAGCAAATAAGCAAATAAGTTATAGGTACTTTTATAAGCTACTACAATAAGCTACAAAAATATGATGAAAGAGGTAAATGACAAAAAGTACTCCCTTGGTCTCTCTTTTTCTTGACGTTAGTTCATAGGCTTAAAAACCATCATAGAGCTTATTTAATAAGCTAATAAGCTATTATTTATTGTAGTTCCCAAAATAAGCTATCATAATGAGCTATAAAAATATGACAAGTATAGGTAATAACCGAAAGCAAGTTTTCTTTGTTTCCTTGTTAAGCCGAAAGTAAATAAGCTCCAAATAAGCTATACAAAGCTTTTAAATAAGCTAGATAAATATTAAGCTACATAGTATATAAATGTAATTCAACCATCACAACCAAAATAATAAAATGGTCTTTCCTTGCCCTTTTGTACCCACGTTCGAACCAAACAAACACCCCTTTATTTTTATTTGAAATTTTAAGCTTTCGATTTTTAACAAACAGATCGTACAACTATTATCTATGCATCATAACATTAATAAAAGTACAAAAATATTTGAGAAATGTATGACTTACAAAGAGGGTTTTGAAAATGATATTAAACACTAAACCGATAACCTAAATGTTGTTTTAATGAACCCACACCCATTGGAATCAACCCAGAAGCACTCAAACTCTCATTTTTTTTTATCAAAAATAAAAAGTTATGGTGTTTGTGTGTGTGTGAATCGGATGCAACCAAGAGGAGAGAAAGAAAAACAAAACTAAGATGTGTGTGTAAAATGAATAGGAAGTGTGTGCATTTGAAAGGATATAAGACAAATGACTAGTACTAGGTTGGGACACAAGTGCTAAAATGGTGCCTTGTTGACCCTTGTGGGTCTCAAAACCGAATAGCACCCTAGGAGGGATCCTAGGTGCGTTTGAGCTTTTATCGGGTTACTAAATGGTCTAATCCCGTGATTTAAAATGTGACCCAAAGTTTCCTAGTATTTTTAATGAATGTAAAAATGTTCTTACTTAAACTTTGACTATTTACACTATGGGTAAATAAGTTAAATTGCTTTAAATTTAGTATGGATCATTAACGGACGTGTCAGGACGCGTTGCTTGGGATTTTAAGCCGTTTGCCTGTAAACTTCTCGGAGATTGATCAAATATAAATATAATCATCTAAAATGAGATAATTAAAGAGAATATTAACATAAATGATTAAATAGATAATAGGCAGAGTACTGAAATCCTGGAAATTGATCTAACCAGATTAGAAAATAATAAAAATTGAAGGACTAAAATAGAACATTATGAGCTATAAAATCCGTAAGGGTTACATCCTACCCCCCTTAAAAGAAATTTTGCCCCAAAATTTAACTATCACTAGCACTAAAGAGATGAGGGTACTTGAGTTTATTTTGATCCTCACGTTCCCAAGTAAATTCAGGCCCCCGTTTCGAATTCCATCGAACATTAACGATAGGAATCCTACTCCGCTTTAGTTTCTTGAACTCTCTGTCTAGGATTTCTACTGGCTTTTCCACAAAGTTTAACTTAGCATCATCTTGGATTTCCTCTAAAGGAACATGTAAGGATTGGTCGGCCAAACATTTCTTAAGGTTTGACACATGAAACGTGTCATGAACATCGTTTAGCTCCTGAGGTAATCATAGTCTATATGCTACAGGACCGATTCTCTCAGTGATCTCAAATGGTCTAACAAACTTAGGTGCTAACTTGCCTTTCTCCCTAAAGTGCACCATACCTTTCCAAGGTGAAACTTTGAGTAGAACATGGTTACCTACACTGAATTATAAGGGTTTCCTTCTCTTATCTGCATAGCTTTTCTGACAATCACGTGCAGCCTTTAGCCTATCCTTGATCTATGAGATCTTTTCAGTGGTCTCCTGCACTATCTCAGGCCCTATCAACTGTCCTTCTCCAACTTCTGCCTATAAGATTGGTGAATAGCACTTTCTCACTTCCCTTGAAGTCCATGACGCATGCTTTGAGCATGTCTTCCAAGGTTTAAATTGTACGCTCGCTTTGACCATCGTTCTGTGGATGGTAAGCCGTACTCATGTCTAACCTAGTTCCTAATGCCTCCTTCATTAACTGCCAAAACCTTGATGTAAAGCGACTATCACATTCGGATATGATCAAGATTGGCACACCATGCCTTGCTATAATTTCACTAAGGTAAAGTCTAGCTAGTCTATCTATCTTATAATCTTTATGCATAGTAGAAAATGAGCAGACTTAGTCAATTGGTCAATGATGACCTAGATTGTATCATGCCCACTAATGGTCCTCGATAATTTCGTGACAAAATCCATGGCTATTCTCTCCCACTTCCACTCGAGAATCTCAGGTTGCTGCAGTAAGCCGGACGGCATCTGATGTTCAGCTTTAATATTTAAACAAGTCAAGCACTTACTAACGTACAAGGCTATATCTTTCTTTATTCTCGGCCACCAGTACATATCCCTAAGGTCATAGTACATCTTATCAGCTCCTGGGTGAACTGAATACTTTGACTTGTGGGCTTCGTCCATTATCAGGGTTCTCACATCACCCGTCAAAGGAACCCATATTCGATCTAGATAGTACCATGCTTCATCACTCCTATGTTTCATCTGTTTGTCTAGCCCTTGCAGTATTTCTGCTAGTGCATCGACAACCTCAGATGCTTCATTCTAAGCCGCTAGTATCATATCCTTGATACTCAACTGAATGGTCATGTTTATTGCTCAAACTCTCTTGGGCTTAATCCTCTCCTTTTTACTTAGTGCATTGACTACTACGTTTACCTTACCTAGATGATAGCAAATCTCGCAGTCATAGTCGTTGAATAGCTCTATCCAACGACGTTGATGCATATTCAGTTCTTTCTGATTAAAGATGTACTGAAGGCTCTTGTGGTCGGTGCATATGATGCTCTTTGTCCTATATAGGTAATGTCTCCATATCTTAAGGGAAAATATAACTGCACCCAACTCCAAATCATGGGTAGTGTAATTCTTCTCATATATCTTCAATTGCCTAGAGGCATATACGATCACTCTACCCTTCTGCATAAGCACACAACCTAGTCCTAAACCTGACGCATCGCAGTATAATATGAAGTCTTTTGGTCCATCGAGGAGAGCTAGAATAGGCGCATTGCATAACTTATCCTTCAAGATCTAAAATGCTTCTTCATGTTCCTTACCCCAAACATATGTCTTATTCTTCTAAGTCAAAATGGTAAGTGGTTTAGCGATCTTGGAGAAATTCTCAATGAATCAACGATAATATCCTGCTAACTCTAAGAATGAACGAACCTCAGATGGAGTCCTAGGGGCTTCCCAATTCTTAATAGCTTCAATCTTACTAGGGTCTACATGTATACCATCACTATTAATCACATGCCTAAGGAACTGTACCTCTTGCAACCAGAATTCACACTTAGAGAATTTTGCGTACAGTTTCTCCTTCTTGAGCAGTTCTAAGATTAACCCTAGATGTGTCACATGTTATTCCTTTGTCCTTGAGTATATCAAGATGTAATCTATGAACACTATAACAAACTTGTCTAGGTAGGGTCCACACACTCGGTTCATCAAGTCCATGGATACCGATGGTGCATTCGTCAAACCAAAGGGCATTACTGTGAACTCGAAATGTCCATATCAAGTTCTAAATGCAGTCTTTGGAATGTCGTCCTCGTGCACTCTCAACTGATGGTATCCGGACCGAAGGTCTATCTTATAGAAATATTGGGATCCTTGCAGCTGATCAAACAGGTCATCTATCTTAGGGAGGGGATAACGGTTCTTGATGGTCAGCTTATTCAACTCTCTATAGTCTATACACAACCCAAATGAACCGTCCTTCTTCTTAACGAATAATACCGGTACTCCCCATGGCGATGAACTTGGTCGAATGAAGACCTTGTCCTGGAGTTCTTTGAGTTGACTTGACAACTCCTCCATTTCAGAAGGCGCCAAACGATAGAGAAACTTCGCGACCGGCATTGCTCCAGGGATTAAGTCGATACAAAACTCAAATTCTCTAGATGGTAGTAATCCTGATAGGTCGTTAGGAAATACCTCGAGAAAACTCCTAACTACAATAATGTCCTTCAGTTTCTTCTCTTTGGTCTTAGCACTCATGAGGTATCTCACCTTTTCTTCTGGTTTTTCTCCTAATACTCTAAGTATCTTTCCTTGTGGTAGTGGAATCCTAACTACCTTCTCGTGGTAAACGATTTTGGCCTTGTGCCGGGACAACCAGTCTATTCCTACGATCACACCAAAACTCCCGTGTCTAAATGGTATCAAGTCGATGTCGAATGTATGACCTTCTATCTCCAGTTTACAATCACGTATAACCTTATTGATTTCTACTAATTGTTTGCTGGCTATTTCAATCGCATAGCTAAAACCTAGGTCACTAGGCTCTATGTCTAACAGAGGTATGAAAGTAGTGGAAACAAAGATATAGTCGGCACCGGAATTGAATAGTGTTGTAGCATATTAGTTGTTTAGAGTGAACGTACCTATCACAATGTTTAGGTCCTGGCGAGCTTCTTCTGCTCCCATCATGAATGCTCACCCATGTGCCTGATTTCCATTGTTTCTATGACTTTGACCTCCCTCAATAGCCATAGGTTGGTTTTGACGGTTCCCTCCTGGTTTTGGTGCTAGGTTTAACCTAGGGCAGGCAGCCTTGTAGTGATCAGTACCACCGCACTCGAAACACGCCCCTCGAGCAGTCGTCGAGTTTCTAGCACTTACAGGAGTCACCATCCTAGGCCCCTCCCTGCAATCCCTGGAAAAGTAACCTAAGCGATTGCAGTTTGTACACTTATGATAAGGCATCTCGAGGTTATGGCGAAAACTATAGTTTGTAGACTTGGGTGCCATACCCGTGTACTCTTTCTTAACAGGGTTAGTGATTATGGCAAACGACCTACCAATCGTAGATCTCTTGTTGTCATCCCTAACATTTTCCTTCCTACTCAACTCCCCACCATATAACAACCCAAGAATTTTCATAAAATGCAAAACCTATTTTACTATTATCACAATTGTACGGGGAAATTTTTTGCTTTTTTACATTACTTGTATTGTCAATATCTCAGTATGTCATGTAACTTGCATAACTAAAGTAGACGAGCTCACACAACCTATTTATGACCATCCTATCTTCATATATGTCAAGTAAACATCATAACATGTCAAGTCAATATCATCATATCCCTTTTACAAGGTACATTATTCCTATAATGTACTATTCGTAACGTTATATCTAAACGGGCTTTAAACCGTTATCGTATACCTCTAAACCCTAATTCCATAAAAGATTAATATATAAAGTGAATGTACAAGCTACTAAAGCATATGTATAAGTATCATAACATCTCATATGCATATACATTCTATCCAAAGAAAGGTACAAGTCCTTAAAAGCTTAATATACAAGTCATTAAGCATGATCTCTAAAATAGCCATTTTACCTCCGTTTTCATTCTAATTTCTTCACCACAACTTATGTACAAGCTATTATACTCATTCTACAATGTGTAAACCCTAATTATTATATTCATAAGCCTTCACACACATACCTACACTCAAAACCTTAATTCAAAACCCTAAACCTTAAAAACCGAGCTAGTTTCTAAACCATGACTCGTTTCTTCGTTTTTATCCATTGTAAACCTAAACCAATACTTAAATAAGTTATAATAACATAATTTACAACATTATCAATCATAATCCATTATCATTTCATCATTCTACTTCAATTATACAAGAAATAAATCCAGAAAACCCTAATTGTACCATAATTGTGATTTTGACCCATTTACTCATTTTCTGACCATCTCATTCTCAAGAAAGCAACCAAGAGTCATTGTAAACCCATAAAATGAGTTTACAAACCTTTATC
>BQNB010007726.1:0-21632 GCA_026074375.1 Tanacetum coccineum | reverse complement strand
GTTGAATGGATAAATGAGCATACTTTCCAATTTGTTATCCCACATATACTTATCGACTACTATTGAGCATATCTTTGTTGACCCAACTTATACATAGTTAATCAGGCTATGTATACCTTAGGTTTACATTGACATCCCCTTTTCCTTTCAGTTATCTATTTGTGATTGTAAGCATAGTCGGTACTGAGACCTGTAGTGTACATAAATCATTGCGTCTCCCAAGCATAAGATGAATGGTGTTATGTTATATGTCAATTTGTGGTTTATTATTTCTTCGCCACTTTCTACCACACGCCTGGCCCTCTGAAAGTTTTTGTCCACTTGTGTGTTTATCTTACTGTCTTATTGTGTCGACGTGTATTATCTATGTGTTTATGAAATTATAATCTCAGCGTATAAGTTATTCTGAATAATCACTTTTGTTGTAAGTTCAGGGTTTGATTGTAATTGCTCTTATCAAATTTCTCATCTTCATCTTTGAACTGTCGGTTACCAATCCTCATGGGATTTCCAATCGAGATTTTCACTCCCGTCATGATCATAATCATCACATCGCTTGTTTTGTTGGTCTACCCGATGTGTTTCTTCTCACGCGGCGATGTAGCTGTCGTTTTAGCATTTTACATCTTTGTTGTATTTCCTATATTTTGCATTTTGTTGTATTATGAACGAAAATATTATGGATCTGATTGAATAGGGTTTCGCGTTGTGTATTTTATTGCTTCATCCTTCCCGTTATGACCATATATTACTATGTACCCCACCTCGCATCTGGGTATGATTCGAGATTATCACCTGGTAAGCCTTTAGATGTATTCTATCTTTCTATTTCTGCGGAAGAGTGTTTATTGGTTGCGAAGGGAAGAAATTTGACTGACAAAATGTCGAATAGTGAAAGAAAGGATTGATTTTGGTAGGGATCACTATTTCTTATTTGAAACATGATATGTGGGTCTTTCGAAATGATCCGTCAAGTCTCATAGTGTTCATCGGAAATAGTTTCCTTATCTCCATTTCCTGAGCACACGATTGTATTTTTTTTTCCATTTGCTGGGCAATGGGCATACTTGTTTTGCACTGAGCAGTATCTTCAATAGCGTCATTTCATTGGCGTATTAAGAGGTTCGTCATGTGATTTCAAAGAAATATCAAATATATGGCTTCTCCCATACTGGGTAAATATACTCAGAACATTTTAGGACAGAATTGTTATTTCATTTATTATTTTACGGAATCAAAGTACAAGTTTTCATCAATTTCTCTGCTTAGATGTCCCTTCGCAAACTGGAATACAATGTTGTAGCGAGTCTGACCACTTCGCTTATAGGCCTAGGCGGGCTAGAATTTTCTGAATTTGTTCATGATCCTCAGTACGTCTGTTCTCGGCATCATCTGCCCTCATCTGCAATATTGAGATCTCACTCTCTGCAGCAGCGAGAGAATCTTGTAATTCGGATATTAGGAGTTCCTTGTCTTCGGCGTCTGCATGGAGTGTGTCAATTTCCACCTCCATGTCCTCTAGTCTGGCCGTCACGTCTTCTGGGTTGTGTTCTGGTGTCTCGGATGCGGGTTTACCGTCAGAGAAAGTAGTGGCATCTGGGTAGGATGGCGATGATGGTGATCTACTTCTCTTTCAAGAGGGTCCAGATGCTTGTGATATTAGTGTAGGAACACTGTGGTTATTTACTTCTTGGGAGAGTTCACGCCCTATAGCAGGGGTCAGAGTTAATTCTAGTCTAGGTAATTGGGTTGCCTGATAGGTTGGCGAGTCACGTCTTCTTGGAATGGAGTGTTCCGTGGCAGCTTCCTGTTCTGGGGAGTGGTCAGGTACGTTGCTGGAAAGTGATAGAGACATTTCTCTAATACACCCTGCACATGACAGAATAGAGTTTCTACTTCTTACATTCCATATTTGTGGGTAGGGATTACCTTATAAGTGCCATTTATTTTCGAGATAAGGTTCATGGTATGCTTTGAAGGGTTATGTGCCCTAGTTTAGGGTAGGGATTTTTTTTCTATAGAGTATGTCTAGGAGTGTCGGATTCAAGCATTGATACGTTTCTTGTTTCTTTTGGAGAATTTACTCGCAATTATTAGTGGTATCCTTATTTTAAGACCTAAGCCAGTGACCGAAAAGTGTGGTAGGGTTTCGGACCATAGATGCATATCTGTAGAGTTCATATTATTCTTGGCTCAGGAGCTGACGTAAACCTTTATGTCACCGGTTTCTTTCTGCAGTCTTGACTGTTATTTGCGGCTATTGTCTCTTACTTTTACCGAGCGTGTTTTAATTTGTTTCTATTATGAATTTGTTGTTCATGTTCCCAAATGATGCGACATTTGTCAATTATTGGTGTATTCAAGCGATGCATGCTTTTTGGTAGATTTTTGTATACTTTGAAATACTTTTAAGTGTATACCGACATAGTAGATAGTAGTATATGTATTTCACAAAGGTTGCTAATAGGAATCTTCGCGTAGTGAAAGTGAGTGGATGATTAGCAGGGTATCCCGAAGTGTTTATGTAAGTAACCCTCATACAATGAGATAGTAAGGATGTAATTACTGATAAAATCCATAATATTATGTAAGTGACTCTTCGTAGTGTGATATTGGTTATAAGGTTAATTATTTGGTGAGAGTCATGGTAGTTTCCTTGCACTAGGATGATACAAATGCGTAATCCATAGAATATGTTTCTCCAAGATGGTGAATGATAATGTGTAGTCTAATGAAACATGTTTTCCATGACGGACAAGTGGTAATTTAGTTATTTAACGATATCGTGCCAAGCAGTTGTTAACTTAGGAAGTAAATAGTAATAGATAGTGCATATGCTATTCTGATATGTCCTTAAGAGCCAGTTATAGTCTAGAGTTACTAATGCAACCTAGTTCTCTATAACCAAGGGCTCTGATACCAATCTGTCACACCCCCAAATTTCACTGCAGCGGAAGACTGGATTTGGGATTGTGACTTCATGGCGTGAAGAGGACTTGATACGAGAGATAGACCTCTACATGCCAATAAACCAATGCAGACTCCATATTTTCCGTAAGTTAGGACACCTGAGAAAAACATTGCTAAAATGTCAACATAAAGTTGGTGAGTTCATAGGTTTTGTTGTTTGATAATAGTGATGAACCACAAGATTTATAAACATAGCACGAAATATAGTAATCCTATATATCACCGTGAAAAGTATTTACTATTGTCTAAGCTCATGACACCGAAGCGTTAACAAGTACCATCATAGATAAGCCCATGCAGATGTTCAACCCGCGACATCCGTAACTGACTCAAATGAAACTGTGTTTGCTTGACTAATGTCAGTCCAAGACAAACAGGGATGTCAATCCCGATAGATCTATCCATAACATTCGCGCTTACAAGAATTAACGGTTCATGATAAATTGGGCAATATAGTAAGTTGGGTTGAGTAGGGACTTAGACCCAATAGTAAATCAGTAAATGTACTTGTGTTCAACTGTTAAAAATAAGCAATGTTCTCACCCCAAAAGATGATTTAAAACAGTAAAGTAGGGGCTATGAAAACTCACCTTGTCACGGGTATACTCGTCTGGGAATTGATAATGGATCAATGTACGTCAAATAGTGACTCGGTCAAACACCTAAGTAATTATGACAAATCTGAGTTTATATTCTAAAGCCTTAATGTATGAAAGGAAATATGCAAGTGGGTCGTCAAAGGCACTTGTCGTTTATGAGTTATCGTTTTATGTTTTTAAGATGTTGTTTAAAACCGTTGGCTCTATGGATGACTTTACGTCGACAAGTACATATACAGGAATTAATACTATTATGCGTCGTAACTTATGTTTACAAGTTTTCTATCTCAGAAGATATAGATATCATTTGTTAGTTATTAAGCTTATATTTATTTACACCGTAGTTAACAACTTAATCCTATAATTATCAGTTTTTATTTATCGCGGTTCGTTCAACTTGTTTAATTGAGTTATAAAGATCATACATATTTACCGCTAATACTCTTAAGTCTCCATATCATCGCATGTAGTCCCTTAATTCTCTAGAATGGACTTTATTGAATATTTAACATTTTCTCATTTTTGTTTCCATGCTTTTCAGCCCTTGACATCTACGTTTTTTTTAAGTCTGAAAGAGTTTTAAAAATATTTGTAGCGCCCAATAATTCATATGAATCATATTAGATTCGTTTACTTGATAAAACTCGTTTTCGTTGTTACTAAGTTTACGTTGCCAAAAAAATGTCGTTCATATTCTTTTACCATTTGAAATTTTTATGGTTCGTCAACTATTTTGCCAACCTATTTGGTCTTCGGCTTGAGATGACCCATGAACTCTGAAATAGTATAGTTTAAAAAAAACATCACATGTATTTTTTTCTATATATTACAAAAATTCCATGGCCTACTCCCTTTCTCTTTTCCTGTTTTCTTGTCGAGCCCACAGTGGAGTTAGTACCACTGTTAGGGTGTTTTTGTTTTGCACCCAACGCACTCTTAATCATTACTACACGGTTTTTCTTCTGCCCTCTTTGTACACACAAGCATGTATAACTAGTTTCCTATTAAACTCGCATGATCCCGACTTAATGTTTGATTACGAGGTCTTTTAATATCGTGGCACAAAGACGATTTACTCGTCTTCGCAGGCTTACTGCTGCAACTGGCAGTAGCCTTTTATGTCGAGTTTGCATGCATTTTAATGCGTCTAGTGATGCTAAGCAGTGTCCAATACTTCAAGGCCTTGGTATGAACCAACTAGCATACTTTGCTCGGGGTCTTTAGGGTGGTGACGTTCCATCAATGGGCCAATGGCTCGCTGTGGTTCATCACACGCCAACCGATTATGTCCAAGGTCACAATATACGGTTCCTATGCCATTTACGTATAGTCCTAATACCTACACGTCCCTTATGAGCCAACATTTAGAAATTATGTACCTGGTCAAGGTTTTTTTTTCTTCTTTTTTTTCTTATAAAACTTCATGGTTCGTTGTTCATTTTCTTGAACGATGGTGTTATTCTAGTTTTCATATGCACAACTATTTCATGTAAGGTACGACGAGAAGCTTGGCATGCGTACGTACTCAAAGAGTATGCATGGGTCGTACCCCGTGCGTCGTACACTTTCCATGTATGGCCCAGGTTCTCATCTAGCTAGCGGAGGAGTGGGCGAGGAGTGCGCTGGGAGGGTGTGGGATGGGCGGAGGAGAGGCGTCGTATTGTTAGGCTACAATGCGAGCGACATAATAAAGTTAGACGTTAAGCTTACGAGGGCGACTTACCGAGGTCCAAGTTTGCTAGACAACGAGGAATCGATGAAGAGAGAGACTCGAACCACCATGGTACTACCTTTAAACACGACGCCTCTAGACTCTAAATCCAATGAAAAATCCTAAACTCAAACCGTATTGTGCTTACTTCTTGTTTTCAAATTTTAGTTGTGATAGATTTGCTCATGCATGGTTCATCATTTATACTTAAATCATTGGCTTAGTTACTGAAATATTGCACATGGAATGGCCCTATACTACTATTGAGTCATAGTGTAAGTTCTCTAATATGTATTGACAACATTTCCTTTCCTAATACAAATTAAAGAATTTCAAACTATTTTTCATCTTATCCCATTTTGAATTATTCGATGTGTTTTTTAAGACGCATCATGTGATAGGTGTTTTCAAAATAAGAAAGTGGGTAGGGTAGTGTGTAAGGATTTGTGATGATGGATGTTTTGCCATTATTATGAGTTGGTTTTATATATATGCATGTGCATATATATGATATTGGTTTATATGCAATTCTTAAGTGTATATTTCTTGAATTCTTCCTTAGAGTTTGCCACATGGTTAATGAACGTAGATGGTCTCTGAAAATAATCAAAGTAAATGAATTCGTATTGACATTTGTAAAAATAAAATATTGTTTTCATCGCTATAAGTTACTAAAATATCCTCTTAGAAACAAGAGCAATATGGGTGATAATTCGAGTGCTAATTAAACTTTCGTGACCCAGGTATTAATGCAGAGATCTCGAATGACTTCTAATTGAGATTACTGGTAAATTTTGCAACCAGTAGTACAAAAATTTTACTTTAACGAAAGAGGGATCAAAAATTTTCTTTCGGGGTGCCACAGTCTCCCCAGGTTAGAAGATTTCATCCCGAAATCAAGGCGTTGTAAGAGATTGTGGGTTTGCGAACGAGTGAGAGTATTTGCTCTTAAACTGGTCCTTACGTATCCCTAATTGAATGTGTCATCATTGGGACGAGCCGATACGACAAAATGTTAGGAATATATCCATTGAAGTAAATGACAAGATCTTAAATTTATTTCCCTTTCCTCCTTTTGTCTTATAAATACCACTTCATTCCTCTCAAATCTTCAAACTTAAGTCCTGCTACAAAAATACTTCAAATGGCCTGTTCGCTTCCTCATACTGATTCCGGAGTCGAAGCCCTGGTGCAAAGATTAATTAACGAAGATAAGGGTCGTCAGGATGTGCTTTTGAATTTGGCTTTTCAGTTTGAAGATTCATGCGCCGTCAGGGACGATCTTAGAAAAGCTTATGAGAAAATGTAAACACCGACATTTCTCAAGAGAGCCGTGCCTTTGATCTGCACGTTTATTTAAAAGAAAGTTCTGAAAAGGATCGCAAGCTGCATCTTTCTATGTATAGAAAGGCGGCACAACTAGAGAAACAAATGGATGCTAAGTTGGCTTGGTTTCAGGAAAATACTCCCCGTACCGTACACCAAAGGTTAGGTTTCCCGTCATCACAAGATAAAATTGCTTTTTTAGTTTTTGTTTTTTTTTTTTTTATTTTTTTTTTTGTTGTTTTTTTTTTTTTTCTTTTTTTTTTTTTTTCTTTTACCGAGAAAGAAGTTACATCAACTTCCGTAAATGGATGAAGAAGCTCTAAAAAATGTTGGAAGAAGAGGCCATGAACAAAAAGGCACAAGAGGAGAAAATTAGGCAAGAGCAAGCTGAAAATAATGCATTCGTCCCTAAATTTGGGTAGTGAGATACACTAGAATAAGAGTCATCGGATAACGATCTAAGATTTGTTGTAACCATGTTGTTGTAAAACATTGTTGTATGTACTTGTGTTTCCATATTTGCAAACCAACGGTTATTATGCAAATGCATTTGCCTCCCGTAGTATCACAATATTTCGTAAAAATATTTGTTTCATGACTGTTGTCTTGCCACAGTGTTATAACGTGCTTGAGTACACAGTTTGAATAGAACAATTGAGTGATTATGGCTACTGTCTCCACGCAGTATTATAAAGTGTTTGCGTGATAATTCTGAGTTGAAAAATCGAGTGAACATGGTTATTGTCCCTCTACAGTATCATAAAGTGGTTTAGGGATAGTGTTATTAATTTGTAAACTTGTTCCCAAGGTATTTATTTTATGAGACTAAATAGCAATTCGATTTTTTTTTTCGGTGACTGATTTTACCTTAAGGGTTTGAAATAAGATTTAAATTTTTATGGGGTGTCGCAGTCCTTTTAAGTCGAAAACTTTCGTCCTGAATTCAAGCGTCTTATTCGTGGCATGGGTTAAGAAAAGGACGAAAGTGGCAAGTGGGGCTCCAACGGCTAGAAATGTGGCGAACCGTTACCTCCACTCTATATATAATTCGTTAATTCTCTCCTTTGTCAAAACATAAGATAAGTTTTCTTACTTAAATTTTTCATTCGTCCTTTGATTAAAATGTCGTATCTCGTTCCCCTGATCGCGGTTGTGTTCGTTGTGGTGGTTGGTTGTTATTTGGCGAGTGTTCCACATGAAGAGGATCACCAGTACATTATTGTAATACTAGGGCTTATTGTACCACTCGTCATTGTGGCGATTGGCGTTGAAGTTTTCTGGAAAAAGTAGCTTTCGTCGGTAGGCGAGCGGGCTGTATTACCGTTTTGTTCTTGGCCATTTTAATTAATCTGATTCTGAATCCCCCAGGAAAATCATCGGACGTTTCATCTTTAACTTTGTTTCGTTTATGTAGGGTTAATTTCTCATGATGTACCTTTAATGTATCGTAGTTTTTCATAGTCGTTTTAGGTATTATCTTGAATGTGTTGAATGAATAAATGAGTATACTTTCCAATTTGTTATCCCACATATACGTATCAACTACTATTGAGCATTTCCTTGTTGACCCAACTTATACATAGTTGATCAGGCTATGTATACCTTAAGTTTACATTGACATCCCCTTTTTCTTTAGTTATTTGTTTGTGACTGTAAGCATAGTCGGTACAGAGACTCGTAGTGTATATAAATTGTCGTGTCCCCCAAGCATCTGATGAATGATGCTATGTTATATGTTAATTTGTGGTTTATTATCCCCTTGCTACTTTCTACCACACATGTGGTCCTCTGAAAGTTTATGTTCATCTTATGTGTTTATCTTACTATGTGCATATCGTCTCATATGTTGGCGTGTATTATCTATGTGTTTGTAAAATTATTATCTCAACGTATAAGTTATTTCGAATAATTACTTTTGTTGAAAGTTTGGGGTTTGGCCGTAATCGCTTTTGCTAGTCATGACTATGTCCATCATGAATATTTTAAATCAATATTCCTCACAACTCCTACACACTACGCCACCCCTTTTCTTATATCTTTCAAATTTCACTTTACTTACTCCTCATCTCAAATTATCGCCCACTTCACCATATCAAGTTTTTCGTCTTCTCCCTCGAAACTGTGGGTTACCAATCCCCATGGGATTTCCAATCGAGATTTTCACTCCCGTCATGATCATCATCATCACATCGCTCGTTTTGCTAGTCTACCCGATGTGTTTCTTCTCACGCGGCGATGTATCTATTGTTTTTGCACTTTACATCTTTGTTGTATTTCCTATATTTTGCATTATGTTGTATTATGAACGGAAATATTATGGATTTGATTAAATAGGATTTTGGGTTGTGTATTTTATTGCTTCATCCTTCCTGTTATAACCATATATTACTATGTACCTCACCTCGCATCTGGGTATGATTCAAGGTTATCACCTGGTAAGCCTTTAGATGTATTTTGTATTTCCATTTTCATTGAAAAGGCGTTCATTGATTGTGAATGAAAAGAATTTTGGGCTGACAAACTGTCGAATAGTGCAAGAAAGAATTGAATATGGTGGGGGTTACTGTTTCTTGTCTGAAGCACGATGATCCTTCAAGTTTCATAGTGTTCATCGGAAATAGTTTCCCTATCTCCATTTCCTGAGCACATGGGTATACTTATTTTGCACTTAACAGTATTTTGGATAGCGTCCTTTTATTGGCGTATTTGAGATGTTTGTCATATGGCTTAAAATATTAACTATATGGTTTCTACTGTACTGGGTAAATGTACTCCGAAGACATCTTAGGACAGAATTGTTATTTCATTTATTATTTTATAAGAGCAAAGTACAAGTCTTCATCCATTTCTCTGCTTAGATGTCTCTTCGTAGACTGGGATACAATGTTATAGCGAGTCTGGATGTTTTGTTTATAGGCCTAGGTGGGCTAAAATTGTCTGAATCTGATCATGATCCTCAGCGCGTCTGTCCTCGGCATCAGCTACCCTTATCTGCAATAACGCGACCTCATTCTCTGTAGCAGCAAGAGAATCCTGTAATTCAGATATTAGAAGCTCTATGTCTTCGGTGTCTGCATGAATAGTGTCAATTTCCACCTCTATGTCCTTTAGTCTGGCCGTTCCATCTCTGGGTTTAGTCTGATGTCTCAAATGCGGTTTACCGTTAGAGAAGGTAGTGCATCTGGGTAAAAAAAAAAAAAATTGGGAAATGATGGTGATCTATTTCTCTTTTCGAGAGGGTCCAGGTGGCTTGTGATATTAGTGTATCGGAATAACCATGGTTAATTTAATTTCTTGGAGAGTTTTCAGCCAGTAGTAGGGGTCCAGAAGAATTCTATTCAGTAATTGGGTTTGTCCTAAGAGGTTGGCGAGTCAAGTCTTCTAGGAATGGAGTGTTCCATGGTAGCTTCCTGTTCTGGGGAGTTGTCAGGCACATTACTGGAAAGTGATTAAGACATTTCTCGAATACACCCTACATATGACAGAATAGAGTTTCTACTTCTTACATTCCATAGTTGGGGGGTAGAGATTACCTTATGGGTGCCATCTATTTTGAGATAAGATTCATTGTATGCTTTGAATGGTTATGCGCCCTAGTTTAGGGTAGGGATTTTCTAGAGCGTATGTCTAGGAGTGTTGGATTTAAGCATTGATACGTTTCTTGTTCCTTTTGGGAACTTTACTCGCAATTATTAGTGGTATCCTTATTTTAAGACCTAAGCCAGTGACCGGAAAGTGTGGTAGGGTTTCGGACAATAGATGCATATCCGTAGAGTTCATATTATTCTTGGCTCAGGAGCTGACGTAAACCTTCATGTCACCGGTTTCTTTCTGTAGTCTTGACTGTTATTTGCGGCTATTGTCTCTTACTTTTACCGAGCGTGTTTTAATTTGTTTCTATTATGAATTTGTTGTTCATGTTCCCAAATGATGCGACATTTGTCAATTATTGGTGTAATATGATAAGAACACAAGCCTGTGAAAATCAACTACAACATCAAATAAGCAATAATCAAATGTCTTCTTCAAATAATCCCCAAAATGAGCCATCTATCTTCAAATAATTAATGAAAAACATCTAAGTACAATAACATCATCCTCTCTAATGTGACTGTTGCCTCAGTCGGCGATCTACTTGTAGTCCTTATTTGTATCGTTGCCTCACTTTGGTGATCTATGAACAAAAAGGGTACCCTTGTCACATAATTGATTAAAAACCCATTGCATCAAATGTCTTCATAATACTCTTCAAAACAAACCATTATTTCATCATTATTCGAGATTCAAATCCATCCAAAAACCAATACTGTCTGATATCAGGTAAACTAGCAGTATTAACTGATTTTCTCGGACAACGAAGGCAGTACAAACTGGATATGTCAGACGACTCTAGCAGTACAAACCTTGGGCGAACAGTATTAACATTTAACCTTGAACATCATTAATCCACTTTTGCACCAAGCAGCATTAATATATATACGAACCAGAATTAATACTACTTGAGCCCAATAACATACAAACTCATCCAATCTTCAACAAACATCTTTTTACAAACAGTATTAATGTGTTTGTATATAATATGATAAAGTAGTAACCTGTTCTTGTGGCCCAACATATTTGTTTCTTGATCTCACACGTCTAAATCATAGCAAAAGGCAAACATCACATGTGCTCTGATACCAATTGTGAATCCCTGATCTAAGCACATCTAGGATAACAAAAACATTGAATATACGAAGCGGAATAAGAATAAGAACATCAATGTTAACAAACAAGGTTTTCTATTAATCTATTACCTCAAGATCAAATGATCTTGGGGCTAAACTAACTATAACTATGCTAACTATTAGACTCTTATTGGAGAGTTCTAATTCTATTCTGGATTGATACCTAAACCAGACGCCCTGCCTTTCTTTATAAACTAGAGAGGCTAAGGTTTACAATAAAACCTAGATTACATATTAAGCTAACCTAATATTATATCTTAAGTCCTTGTTGTTTCTTCTTTCTTCATTGTTGCATATAAGGTTTTGTAATCATCAAATCAGAATTCCCAACAGTTGAGTAGGGACTTAGACCCAATAGTAAATCAGTAAATGTACTTGTGTTCAACTGTTAAAAATAAGCAATGTTCTCACCCCAAAAGATGATTTAAAACAGTAAAGTAGGGGCTATGAAAACTCACCTTGTCGGTTAATCGTCTGGAATTGATAATGGATCAATGTACGTCAAATAGTGACTCGGTCAAACACCTAAGTAATTATGACAAATCTGAGTTTATATTCTGAAGCCTTAATGTATGAAAGGAAATATGCAAGTGGGTCGTCAAAGGCACTCGTCGTTTACGAGTTATCGTTTTATGTTTTTAAGAAGTTGTTTAAAACCGTTGACTCTAGGGACGACTTTACAATTATAAGTACCTATACAGGAATTTATATTTTTACGCGTCGTAACGTATATTTACAAGTCCATGTGATTTATATCTAAAGAAAGTATAAACATTAATTGTAAGTTACTAAGTTTATATATTTTTCTTATCGCGTTTATTTATTTACATTGTAGTCATTAATTAATTTGTGAAATTTGCAGGTTTATATATTACAGCTCGCTCGACTCGTTTAAATTTCTTATCTAGAAAGATATATTTTTTTTAATCCCTTGACTTTCCCAAATAATAATATATATGTCATATATTCAACTTTTATATTTTACATTCTTTTATTCTTATAACTTTTCATGTTTAAAACTCGAACAATCTTTAAAAATATTTTTAGCGTTAAAGAATTTATATTACTCGCATTAAATTCATTTACCCGTTTATAAATTAATTTCGCTGTTATTATCTCAAATTCATCGAAAATCGTTGTTTATAGTTTTCTAACTTTTGAATAAATCCCGTTCCGTTAGCGATCTTTACCCATTTCATTTGAGTCTCGGCATGGGAAGACCCAAAGGCTTTGAAAAACATGCATGTTTCTATACTTCTTTTTGTCTAAAATGTACAACTTAAATCTCATGCAAGTGGTTAAAATATCACCTGTTCCATTATAATACAATACCAATAAGACATATGGTCTACACCCTTTTTTTGTTTCTATTTTTTTTCTGCCTACCTGGTTGTGCCCAACAGTGGGCTTGATAGCCACTATTGTGGTGCCTACTTTTCTCACTCACGCACCCTTAATTATTTGCCATTCAATTTTCTTCTTCCCCACATTATATACGCAAGCATGCATGGCTATCTTTCCATTAAACCCGCAAAGTGCCCGGTTCGAACACTTGGGGTTACGAGGTCTTTAAACGCTGAGATTACAAGGACATTTGGTGCGCTGAGCAGACCCAACAGCGGTTGCTGTGGTCTTTGCGGCGCAACAGCCACGACAAGGCAGCGGCCTGTGGTGGCTGTTGGCGTGCGTTGGTGTTGCGTTTCAGGTCGTAATCGTTTGTCAAGTATAGCGGGATCTTAGTGTGAACCAAAGAGCACAATGGGTTCGCTTTTTACGGGGTCTGTGACGCACCACTACGAGCAAATGGCTCACCACGGTTTGTCTTGTTTACTTGGTCATGCTCACTGTACAAGTCGAGGTCACAACCTAAGAGTTTCTACAACGATTCACGTGAAATCTCAATGCTTATTAGTCCCTTGTGAGCCAACATAGTACATTACGTACGTGTTTAAAGTTATTGCAATTTCCTTTGGCTCGTTTCTAGTTTCTTACTTATAACGTGTTATTTACTAGTGTTACTATGTTTCACTTATTTTATGCATAGCACGACACAACCTTTACATGCGTGCTTACATTCGAACCATGCACGGTTCGTACCATGTAAGTCGTGTACACGTCATGCAAAGGTGAGGCCCTCGTCTAGCTTGCCAAGGCTAGACGTGCCTTGGTTTTGGGTCTTACGTAGGTTTACAATGTGAAGGGTATAATGAAGCTAGGCGTTAAGCCACGAGGGTGACTTACCGAGGTCCAAGCAGCTTGCCAAATGACGATGAGGAAAGATGATGGTGATAAGAGGTCGCACCACACTTGGTTTCCACCCCTTGCAACTCGTCATCCCCTTAGCTCTTGTACCTCAACGAAAATTCTCACTCAAACCGTATTGTTTAGTTCTTGTTTTTTTTTAATTTTTAGTTGTGATAGCATTGTTCATGCATGCTTTCCTCATTTATACTCAATTCGTTGCTTTAGTTACTAAAATATTGCATTTGGAATGTCCCTATACTACTATTGAGCCATAGTAATAATTCTAATACTGTAGTCATCATTTTTCCTTTCATAATACTATTTAAGGAATCTCTACTATGCCTATTCTCTCCATTTGAAATTGTATCAGTTATTTTAAAACATATTATGTGATAAGAGTTTTCAAAGAGAGAAGGTAGGTAGGGTAGTGTGTAAGGCTTTGTGATGATGGATGTTTCATTATTATTGTATGTTGGTTTATATACATTCATATATATAATGTATAATTTATTTTATCTCTGTTGGATTCAATTAGAGTTGTTATGGGTATTAATTTGTATGTAGGTGGTCTTATAAAGTGCTAAAAGTAAATGGCCTAGTTTCATAAATGTGAAATAAGTATGGTTTTTATCGTTACGCGTTCTAAAATATCTTTTTAGACACAGAGTAATAATGGTGATATTCGCGTGTAATTTAAACTTTCCATGACAAAAAGTAATTCATTGACGATCATAAAATGACTTTTCGTTGAAATTAATGGTAAACTTGCATACTTGCAGTACATGACTTTTACTTAACGCAAAGAGAATCTAATTTTTCATACGGGGTGCCACAGCCTCCCCAGGTTAGAAGATTTTGCCCCGAAATCAAGACGTTGTAGGAGCTGGTGGATTTGCGAACAAGTGAGGGTACTTGCTCTTGAATTGGTCCTCACGTTCCCTAAATGAATGTCTCGTCATTGTGAAGAGCTAATATGACAGAATGTTGGGAATATATCTGTTGAAGTAAATAATAGAGCCTTAAATTATTTTCTTTCCCCCCTTTTTATCTTATATATACCACCTTACTTATCTCAAACATCCAAACTTACATCCCACTACAAAATATTTCAAATGGCATGTTCGCTTCCCCATACCGACTCCGAAGTCGAAGCCTTGGTGCAAAGATTAATTAACGAAGATAAAGGTCGTCAGGATGTGCTTTTAAATCTGGCTTTCCAGTTTGAAGATTCATGCGCTGTCAGAGATAATCTTAGAAAAGCCTATGAGAAATGCAATGACATTCCTCAAGAGAGCCGTGCCTTGATTTGCACTCTCTTAAAAGAAAGTTCTGAAAAGGATCGCAAGCACCATTTTTCTATGTATGGAAAGGCAACACAACTAGAGAAACAAATGGATGCTAAGTTGGCTTGGTTTCAGGAAAATACTCCGGCCGTACACACGGAGGTATAGGCTGTTTGTCATCACAGACTAGTTGCCCTCTTACCGAGAAAGAGTTACATCAACTCCGTATGGATGAAGAAGCTCTAAAAGAAATGTTGGAAGAAGAGGCCATGAGCAAAAAGGCACAAGAGGAGAAAATTAGGCAAGAACAAGCCGAAAATGATGCATTCTTTTTAGAATTTGGGATAGTGAGGTACGACTCAGAATACGAGTCGTCGGATTAACGATCTGAGGATTGCTGTAACCGTGTTGTTGTATTGTCTGAAATAAAACATTGTTGACTTAAACTATGTACTTGTGTTTCCTTCTTTGCAAACCAACGGTTATTATGTTAGTAATTTAGTAAGTTCTAATGGATGCATTTGCTCTCTGTAGCATCACAATATTTCGTAAAAATATTTGTTTCGTGACTATTGCCTTGCCACAATACCTCTTGAATGGGACAATTGAGTGATTATGACTACTGTCTCCACACGGTATTATAAAGTGTTTGCGTGATAATTCTGAATTGAATAATTGAGTGAACATGATTACTGTCCCTCTACAGTATCATAAAGTGGTTTAGGGATGATGTTTGTCAATTTTGTAAACTTTTTTTTTAACTCCCGAAGTAGTATGATTTATTTCAGGTGATTAAGTAGCCATTCCAATTCGAAAATTTTTCGGTGACTGATTTTACCATAAGGGTTTGAAATAAGATTTAAATTTTTATGGGGTGTCACAGTCCTTTTAAGTCGAAAACTTTCGTCCTGAATTCAAGCGTCTTATTCGTGGCATGGGTTAAGAAAAGGACGAAAGTGGCAAGTGGGGCTCCAACGGCTAGAAATGTGGCGAACCGTTACCTCCACTCTATATATAATTCGTTAATTCTCTCCTTTGTCAAAACATAAGATAAGTTTTCTTACTTAAAATTTTCATTCGTCCTTTGATTAAAATGTCGTATCTCGTTCCCCTGATCGCGGTTGTGTTCGTTGTGGTGGTTGGTTGTTATTTGGCGAGTGTTCCACATGAAGAGGATCACCAGTACATCATTGTAATACTAGGGCTTATTGTGCCACTCGTCATTGTGGCGATTGGCGTGGAAGTTTTCTGGAAAAAGTAGCTTTCGCCGGTAGGCGAGCGGGTTGTATTACCGTTTTGTTCTTGGGCATTTTAATTAATCTGATTCTGAATCCCCCAGGAAAATCATCGGACGTTTCATCTTTAACTTTGTTTCGTTTATGTAGGGTTAATTTCTCATGATGTACCTTTATTGTATCATAGTTTTAGAACCTATACTGGACAATGTTTTCATATCATATCCTAATTCGATATTTAGGTGGTATGAATTATAATCATCTATCAAATGATTAGGACGCTTCTTCATGAATGAGGAAATTATAAATAAACAACGAACCAAAAGATTTATAAATTCTCAGTTACAAGGATTGGGACGCCTCTGTTTGTAAGTGACAAATTATAAATGAGTGGGCTTAAATATATGGCATACGTACAAACAATATTCTTTCAAATCTATGATCTGTTTGTACAAATAAATTCCATGTATAAATAAAAAAATGGTGAAGATAATAAATTATAGATGGGAATTGTTTTAATTTAATCTCAACTTATCATTGCCTCTAGATTTCATTCCAGATTATGAAGATAGTCCCATTCATTATCTATTGCAACTAACACTTTATCATTCAACTAAATCTCGGGACGAGATTTATGTAAGATTGGGAGACTATAACAACCCCAAATTTTCATCAATGTAATTATCCATCTATTAAATTAGATGCACCTTTCATCAATGTAACATCAACTTATTAAATTAAGTACAACCATTTTCACAGGAATATTTTTGCTTTACTTGCATAACCAAAGTAAACGAGCTCACGCAACCTACCTATGCCATCTATAATTATGTAAACATTATAATATGTCAAGCAATATACAAATATCCATATGTTACCTATGTAACATACTATTTATAACAATGTTATAAATCAAATCTCATGTGATAACATTTATCCATAAAACCCTAGTTTTTGGTATTTGTTCTCATCTACTTTTCAATGTACAAGCCCATGAGGCATGTACTCCTTATCATATTTTCAAATATATTTTCCCTCCTGAGCTTTAGTGCTACTCTTCTAAGCTTATGGTACAACCTCTCAATGCATGAAATTCAAATGATACCTTTTCCCACCAAATCTTTTATAGATTTCATGTAACCTCTAAATACAAGTTACAAACCACCAATACATCATATTTAAAGTATGATTTCCCTCCTAAATCAAGGTGCAAGCTATTTAAGGTCAAGGTACAACTCCATAAAACACATAGTACAACCATATAAAGCACGAATTTAAACTAAAACATGCTAAACCCTTAATTTTCCTTAATCCTAAACCCTAATCTCGGCTTAAACCTAAACACCAAAACCCTAATAATTCGTACTCCTAACCATAACTTACAAATGTGACCTGAACCTTTATACACTAACCTCAATCGTCCTAAGCTCGTTTTAACCTTAAACCTAAACACCATTAACCTTAAACTATGCTACTAAACCCTAACCAAAACCACAACCATAAACTTAAACCCGACACACACTTAAAGGAACAACACTCACAAAAGACACGAAATATAATACCCTGAGGTTGGTTGGTAAACTAGTATTAACCCCATAACCAAACTTCTCCATCATCACCTCATATCACCACATCTATCAACCAATCACCACCTACTTAAACCAAACTTGGCCTGAAGTCTTGAACTCCCGTCACACCTTAACGCCCTCCACAACCAACACCTTAGGGCATCAAGAAAATCCGCCACATGCATCACTGTCACTTCCTTAGTCCAAGACTTCTATCCTCCTAAGTTGCCACCTCTCTAAGTTTAAACATGGCAACCATTCCTTGAACACCCTATAAAAACCTGAGACACTATACCCTTTTAGTCCATAACTCAAAACTAAACACAAAACACATTATTGGTGTATTATTCGTAATCAAGCCAAGACTAAGGAGGAACAACAAAGGTATAAGACGAATAGGAGCCAAGAAAAGGAGAAGCTAGAAGTTTTCTAAGCCATCGGGTTTAAACTCTTCATTTCGACCCATTTTGCCATTCTGAGATCACGTAAGCCTAAACTTCGTTCCATACACTTCTTAATATGTTATTAATTCATATACAATCTAGTTATAATCGTTTATCTAGCCAAACTCATTTTTGATAAACCTAAAATCCTAAACCGCGACTTAAAGAGGTCACTTTGAACCCCTATATCTTTTATATTCTATTAAAAACCTAGCATAAGTTTTCTATACTTCTAAACAAAATCTAGGTGGCTTCATAATCCCAAAAGATTAGCCCCTAAATCGCATATTAACCTATCTAAATTTCAAACTCAAATCGTGTCCTCAAACCCTAAAATGATATTCGAAAAACTATTTTACAAGCCCTAATTAGCTCAGCCCCTAAACAGATCTTCTAAGCTATTTTAACAAGTTCCTATATCATTTCTATAAGCACTAGATCGAAATCTATCAACCTTAACCTATCGGGTTAGGTTTTTAAAACCCAACGCGACCCATTTTGGGTATATCAGGCTTATAAGCTAATTTTTCTAAATCACCAGCTTATTAGAGCTTATTCCTTAACTTATTTAAGCCTAAGGAAATAATCCATAAGCTACCTTCAAAATTAGAATAAAAAAACGTTTGCATGGGATTTAGACTTGATTTGCAAATCGTCCCCATGCAAGGGACTAAACTTGCCACTTTCTGAAACTTAAACCATAAGGACCATTTTTGCAATTAATCCAAAGATAAATCACAGGGGGGGGCATCGTGGCCATTTTCTAAACTTAAGGCTTGATTTCATATCAAGTTAAACTAAAAGGACTAGTTTTGCCATTTTGAAGACCTGTTTTGTAAATACATAATAGTTAAACCACAAGGGATGAAAATATAATTTTCATAAACTTATAAGTCAAGTAAGTGACTCTTCGTAGTGGGATATTGGTTATAGGGTTAATTATTTGGTGAGAGTCAGGGTAGTTTCCTTGCACTAGGAGGATACAAATGCGTAATCCATAGGATATGTTTCTCCAAGATGGTGAATGATAATGTGTAGTCTAATGAAACATGTTTTCATGACGGAACAAGTGGTAACTTTAGTTATTTAACGATATTCGTTGACAGAAGTTGTTAACTTAGGAAGTAATAGTAATAGATAGTGCATATTGCTATTCAGATATGTCCTTAAGGATTTACAGTTTTAGTCTAGGTTTTTTACTAATGCAACCTAGTTCTCTATAACCAAGGGGCTCTGATACCAATCTGTCACACCCCCAAATTTCACTGCAGCAAAAGACTGGATTTGGGATTTGTGACTTCATGGCGTGAAGAGGACTTGATACGAGAGATAGACCTCTACATGCCAATATACCAATGCAGACTCCTTATATTCTGTAAGATAGAACACTGAGAAACATTGCTAAAGTGTTCAACATTAAGGTTGGTGAGTTCATAGTATAGTTGTTTGATTAGTAGTGTATGATCCACAATATTTATAACCATAGGCATGAAATATGTTAATCCTATAATATAATGGACAAAGTTATTTACCTATTGTCTAAGCTCATGACACCGAAGCGTTAACAAGTACCATCATAGATAAGCCCATGCAGATGTTCAACCCGCGACATTCGTAACTGACTCAAATGAAACTGTGTTTGCTTGATTAATGTCAGTCCAAGACAAACAGGGATGTCATTCCCAATAGATCTATCCATAACATTCGCGCTTACAAGAATTAACGGTTCATGATAAATTGGGCAATATAGCAAGTTGGGTTGTGTTAGGGACTTAGACCCAATAGTAAATAAGTAATGTATTTTGATCAACTGTTAAATTAAGCAAATGTTCCACCTCAAATGATGATTTTAAACAGTAAGTAGGGGCTATGAAAACTCACCTTGTCGGTTAATCGTCTGGAATTGATAATGGATCAATGTACGTCAAATAATGACTCAGACAAACACCTAAGTAATTATGACAAATCTGAGTTTATATTCTGAAGCCTTAATGTATGAAAAGAAATATGCAAGTGGGTCGTCAAAGGCACTTGTCATTTATGAGTTATCGTTTTATGTTTTTAAGATGTTGTTTCAAACCGTTGACTCTAGGGACGACTTTACAATTATAAGTACCTATACAAGAATTTATATTTTTACGCGTCGTAACGTATATTTACAAGTCCATGTGATTTATATCTAAAGAAAATATAAACATTAATTGTAAGTTACTAAGTTTATATATTTTTCTTATCGCGTTTATTTATTTACATTGTAGTCATTAATTAATTTGTGAAATTTTCAGGTTTATATATTACAGCTCGCTCGACTCGTTTAAATTTCTTATCTAAATATATATATATATATATATATATATATATATATATATATTAGTATATATACTTTATTATAAATTCTATTTTTTTTTTTAATCCTTGACTCTTCCCATATAATAAATAGTTATGTACATATATTTCACTTTTATATTTTACATTATTTTATTCTTCTAACTTTTCTTGTTTAAAAAAACTCGAACAATCTTTAAAAATATTTTTAGCGTTAAAGAATTTATATTACTTGCATTAAATTCGTTTACCCGTTTATAAATTAATTTCGCCGTTATTATCTCAAATTCAACGAAAATCGTTGTTTATAGTTTTCTAACTTTTGAATAAATCCCGTTTCGTTAGCGATCTTTACCCATTTCATTTGAGTCTCGGCATAGGAAGACCCAAAGACTTTGAAAAACATGCATGTTTCTATACTTCTTTTTGTTTAAAATGTACAACTTAAATCTCATGCAAGTGGTTAAAATATCACATGTTCCATTATAATACAATACCAATAATACATATGGTCTACACTGATTTGGTTTGTGTTTCGTTTATGGTTCATTACTAAATCTTTGTTTAAACGGATGTTTCATTGCAAGACCTAGGAATTACGTTTTATATTTGTTATGGTTTTCGTTTTTAGTTTGTCGCTTTTTAGGGTTCTTGAACGCTGCTATATTTGTGGCATTCAACAATGATCGACACACAAAAGAATAAGGAAGATATTGATAGGTAATCCTTATATGAATACATCATTTCTTTATGAACAACGTTATTATAATTTATTGAAAATTTTACTATTGATTTATTAAACAGCACACAAAAATCGACTACATACATGATCCACCGATGTGTTATGGAAAGATTTGTATGCTCGTGTGGTGTATATAAGAAGGCAACCTACCTGCTGTATGTTTTATATATATCTTTTTGAAGATTAGATACAATCTTTGTTGATGGATCCATGATTTTGTGTAACTATTTTGTTATACGTACAAGATTAGCTATTTAGTTGTATCTAGCATGAATACAATCTTTGTTAATGATCAAACCTTAATTTATTTTCTTGATTTGTGATCCAAAATAAAGAAATTAGCTATTTATGCAAATATGTCAATCAATAAGGCTAGATGGCTCTAATGTTATATTGCAGATCAGGTCCATTTCTAATATGAACCAAGGTGCACTAATCTGTTACTTTTAATAATATTAA